>BPLR01008744.1:0-114377 GCA_021605095.1 Caerostris extrusa | reverse complement strand
CTTTCATTCAGTTACTTACATATCAAATAAAAATCTGTACTTTTTTCTCTTTTTGATATTATTAACAGAATATTTTACCAGTGGATAGGATCCATTCATAAAAACCCTTCAGTTATATTTTTCTTGTATTTTAAATTTAATGCCACTGAATAAAACTTATATTTTCTTTTCGACTTTTTAACAATAGTTTTTGTTTTGCATAAATAAAATATTTTAAATTATTTTTTTATTTCCAAATGGCAGATTATGAACAGTTATAGCAAAAAGAACGACGAAAACGAAAAAAAAACATACAACATACAACAACAACAAAAAATAACACAACAAAAAACATGCTGAAAGAAAATTCATTAATCCTCAACAAAAAAATTCAAGTTGCAGATCTTTTAGCCACTAAAAGTGTCACCAGGTACACCATGGGGAGGTAGATCTTCTGCGCACCCACATAAATAAAATATTGTTATTAAAAAAATAACAATAAAATTATTGTTCGTTGGTTTCATAGTTTTATTTTAACAGCCTTTATTTTTAGTGATAATTGCATATAAAAGATAAACATTGAATTAGCATTTTTTGTAAATTTCCTGCTATACTGTAAAACAAATGTTTCGACAAATAATATGTTTGATTCCACCTTTGAAAAGTTTTTTTAAAACCTATATTTTTCATTTTTTAACAAAAACCGTTGTTGTTAAGCGATTTTACTTCGGCATCAAAAAACTTTTGCTTTTTGAGTATTTTTTTTTAGAAACTTTTTTTTTCTTATATACTGGCAACAATCTGGCATCCCAGTTATAATCTTACTAATTTTTACTTCCAGATTCATACTATATCTTTGCAAATCATTTGCAATATGGAATAAAAATATTAATCCCCAGAAAATACAAAAACTTGTCTTTCACACCAAAGTTCTATTTTTGTATGAGAAGAAAGTTAAATGTTGCAATGAATGTTTAATTTCCAGTAGTTCAAATTTGTTTCTTTGAAAATAAAATGAATTTTTTAATGAATTTTTTTTTTTTTTTCTTTATAATTAAAATTGATAAATACGATTTATCAAATAATATTTAGGATCAATGGTGGTATGCTATGAAGAACCTCTTTAAGTCGGACCTCGAAAACTCGAAAACATCCACAAACTGAAAAAATTTTTTTTCCCTTCCTTCAAGTCTCAAAAACCACCATTACTCGAAATTTCAACCCCTCTATAAGTCGAAATAATTAATCAACACCCACAAGCCATTTTGATATATATTTTTTCTTTCCGTAACTCGAAAATTAGAAAGAATCTAAACCTCTATAAGACAAATATTTCCTTACAAAATCCTCAAGTCGAAATCCTCCATAAGTCGAAAACCTATAACTCGAATTATTTGGCGTCTCCTTGATGTTCGTACTTCAGGGTCCTTACTGTACAGCAGTTTTATATCAGCAACTTTAAAAAAAAATATATACTTCTTAGTAATTTATGATTTGCAATTTTTCTTTTAAAGTAGTCATGCGTCGTGTATATCTTGACCAGTTAAGTAATCGACGAAGTAGTAATAATAGTAGTAATCCCTAACAAGTAATCGATTCTTCCATTTACAACCGGATGTGGCGCTATTCCAGACCATCCGTGGACAGACTATAGTGTCCATTATAGATTTGTCTCTACTCATCATTATCACAACTTCAGGAAACAACATTAAAAGTCTTCTTAAAAACCGAAACAATTTTGTCTAAAAATTACCATTTCGTGTAAACATTAGAACCTCTTTAAGTCGAACCCTCGATAAGTCGAAAATCTCCACAACTCGAAAAATTTTTGTTCCCTTCCCTTCAAGCCCAAAACCTTCATTACTCGAAATTTTAACCCTCTATAAGTCGAAATAATGAGTCAATCCCCACAAGCCATTTTGGTATATATTTTCCCTCTCTAACTCGAAAAAAAAAATTGACCTCTGTATCTCGAACATTAGCGGTGTTTGATTTTACAATCTTTTTTACAACCTTTACAACTCTATCATTTGAAACTAATTACCGCTATAGCTCGAAGAAAAATATGTTACCGACTTTTGGATTTGCCGACAATGCAAGTCATTGTTTCTTGGAAAACAATGTGCGAGTATAACAAATAGAATAACCAATTCTATGAAATACTTTTATTATACTTCTTATTATTGCTATTGATTTCATTTGAATTTTAACAAATAAACATGTTTATTAACTCTGTAACTTGATTTGTTATTTATTTTTAAACTCTCTAACTCAAAATGATAATCTAAAACTCTGCAAGTCGAATATTTCCTTACAAAAAATCCGCGTAAGTCGAAATCCTTCATAAGTCGAAAACTGTATAACTCGAATTATTTGGCGTCTCCCTTGAAGTTCGATTTACAGAGGTTCTACTGTCATAAAGTAAAGGTTTTTAAAATTAAAAATATTGTTTAAGTATTTGTATAAATTAGAATAGTAAAATCAATATAAATATTAATAATTTATTAATACCTTTATTTATTCAATACTGCAATATTTTCTATCTAGAATATTTGCACATCATTTTATTTTTACGTCGTGTTTAAAATAACAATTGAATGCAGATATCAATATTTAGATAAGCATCTTTATGGATCGAAATGTTCATGCAAATTTACAAAAAAATAATAACGCTACATAAGAAAGAGGTCCAATGATATTAACAAATAATATTTTTAAAATGCAGATATGTTATTTTTCCCCATTCAAAAGAAGCCATGAATGTTAAGTAATATGTATGCAATTCATATTCGTAAAAGCGGTCTTTCTCAAGCACTGCTTTTGCTGTTTATTCAGTAAAAATCGATTCTTGAAAATGAAAGCGTGCTTTACACAGCAAACAAGCGCCGAAGAAGTTATGAGAAAACAAACTGGAGGGATCTTGATATGCTGAAAGGTTCAGAAATTATTTAATAGAGGGATGCGATTTCATAGATTTTGAACAATTCGGCGTTTTATTTCAAGGTTTTTGATATCTTAAAAGAGAGTGCATGCTCACAGAAAATATTTATGTAAAAAAGAGAATGGATTTTTAAAGTCAGATTAGAGATACAGGATTTCAAAGTAATGCTTAAATACAATCAATCCGGTTTTTTAAAAAAATATAGAAACATAAATAATGTTCTTTTTTCACTTTCTTTCTATTAGTTCACGCTCTCCTATATATATCTTGTTCAAATTCTCAATCGTTCATAAATACTTTTTATTTATACACTTAAATTCAAATAAATTTTTTTGAACTTGCAGTGGCTGACACTGATGTTAATATAATTTTTTCAAATTTTAATTCTTTTAATTAAATTTAATTAATTCATTTTTAGTTTTTTTAAATTTCAGTTGCATATATCTACCAATAGATGGCGCCAGATAAATTTTTAAAAATGAATGAAAAATTATTTATAAAGGACTTTCTGCAATAGAGTAAAAAAAAGGTAGAATTGACTTTAAAAAAATTAAATTATTACTTGTTATACTTTTACTTTTTAAGTATTTATAACTTTTTGCATTAATAATTTTATTTTCAAATCAAATGATGCACTATAATGAAATAATTAAACGCCACCATAAGAATATATATAAAATAAAATAAAATTAAATTTCTATTCTTGATTAAGATGGGTGACAATATAAAAATTAGAATAAAATTAACAGGTTATGTTTCCAAGAATCGTAAGCATAAAATCAATAATTGTATTACACTAAGTTATATTCAATAACAGTACTTAGTAATTAAATTTCCAAAACATTTTATCGATTCATGAATATTTTTCTAGAACTTTCCACGCATTGTCAAGTAATTAGCAACTTTTGGTCTACTTGTGTAACGCATCTTATTTAGAATGTTCGAAATGTTTGGGATTCTATGTGATGTTTTTAATGTGCAACGAATTTTTTTTTTTTTTTTTTTTTTTGGCAACAGACCTTGAATAACAGTTAAAATTCTCGGTTCTTCTCTGTTCGTTTGTAAACACTTTTACTGTGGTTTTAACTGGTATTCGTAAATACTCTTTCATTCACTGGGTATGCTTAGTAGATACCTTTGTATCTCTAAAATGAATGATATCAACATATTTCTTTGGCCACTGGAGATGATTCTATGTATTTGTCCATTGCTATCTGGCTCTCAGTCATGAATCTATTTCTAATTTCTCGGGAAATCAATAAATATTTCGTCTTAGTCTTTGTAGCAACCGTGTAAGGTTTCTAAATCAAGTCACAACGTAACATAGCCGTACAAGCCATAACTGATTCACACAAAGATAGTGAACGAAATAAAGTTCATTAGGGATTCTTTTTTAGACGGAACTTCTTAAATATCTCCATCATATGCGGAAGTGAGTGACCCGCGCCATCATCGAAAGGTTGAATAGACCATTTTGAAACTAATAATTCCATACGACAATTACGACGTATAAATTAGTTTAAGTCTTGTACATAAAGCATAACAAGAATTTCAGAATTTGAAGCATTTAAAAAACTGATAACTGCTTTCATTTAAAAACAGGAACAGGCATGTCTAGTCTGTGACAAAATCGGAAAATAATTAGCAAAAATAACACATTATAGTCTCCATTCCAGATGTCATTGTAGATGAAAATGAAGATTATTCCCCCTCCCTTTTTTCTTATTTAAATCATATAAATATTATTTTTTTAAAAAATAAATTGGCTTATGTACACTGGTGTCCAAAAGTTAAGCATAAATCGTAAAATGCGAAAAACATGGAGTAAATATTCGTAAAATTATTCCAAATTTCTTGCGAATATTACACTGGGTGAAGAAACATGGGTTTATAAAAACTTTTCAGTCGACTACGTCCTACGCGAAACACCTGCGCATGTCGGTACGCAAAAATTCACCATAGGCAGTTCAGACAAGTTTCGTGCAACTGCTATGCGAAGAACGTTGATAACCATCAAAAACAAGGTAAATGATGACGGCACAAAAAGACGCCAATTGGGTATGTTTGCGAAAGGGGAGAATGAGTTGGAATGCTGGAATCGGACGATCACAAACCAAGTGTCTCAATTTGAATGTGGGACCAGTTTGTGGTCTCCAGACTGCGGCTGAGGTTTCAAAGAACGGAGATGATTCCCGACAACCAGTATCAGGTCGACCAAGAGTCACAACCCCTAGCCAAGACCGATATCAGGTAAATAGCGCGACGTCAGGGGGCAGTACTGCCAAGCACTGGCTTCGGCTCTCACAGAACACAGGGGATACGAATGGAGAAAAAGTTTACAGGAGACTCATTCATGCTGGCCTGTACATGCCAGAAGACCAGCAGCAGTTTGCATTCCCCTCACGTCTGCGCATAAACGCTCGTTTGAACTGGAGTTTGAAACATCAACATTGGAGTGTGGGAGAGTGGGCCAAATTGATGCTCAGTGACGAGTCCCGGTTTAGACAGAGTAGTAATTCTCGTCGGGTAATGATATGGAGAGAACGTGGAACACGTTTTTAAACCAAGAAATATAACGGAAAGATATCATTTTCCATCAAGGGAGTATAGTATGGGCATGCATCATGATGGACGGCCGCACAGACCTCCGGCCCTCTTTGTCACGGGGTCTGTGACTGGGCCAGATGCAGGGCGAAGTTCTTGAGCCTTATGTTCGCTTGTTTCAGTACTGTTGGTCCCTGACTTCATATTCATGGATGATAATGCGCCGTGTCACCGATCGGTGCTGGTTGAGGACTTCCTTGAAACGAAAAACATCAGCTCATGTCGGCCTGCGAACTCACCTGATTTAAATCTATCGTGCATGTTTGGAACCTGCTCGGGAATGAAATTGCAACCCTTTCGCACCCACCAAGCTCCGTTACAGAAAAGAATACTCCAAGAAGCTTGGAACCGTTTGAACCCACAACCCATTCATCATCTCATAACAGAAGTATGGTAATCGCTGTGCAGCCTTCCTGGCTGTCAGAGGTGACCACACGCCATATTACACTGCGGCATCAGTATTTTTATTTAATATTTTTTTTTCATTTTCTTTAAGGATGAACCCTTTGTTTCCTCAGTTTCCTTTCAAACTGTACTTTGGATAATATAATATGGCTTTTATTATCGTTCTTTTTGATTTGCTTTCTTATTTTACAATCGTTTTACACTCGCATATCACGTTTCCACCATTCTGATTTACAGTTCCTTCTTTATTCACATAATTATCAATAATGCTTAACTTTTGGACACCAGTCTGCATATATATTTTTAAAAATCAAACATAAACTTTTCGATGTGAAGGTTTGGCTTGAAACTTCTCCACTAATGAGGAGAGCAGAAATTAATTTTGCTCGAAACAGCATCAAAGCTAATTGGCTTTTGAATATGGGGCTGGTTCTTGTCCAGCACCCTTGGTGTTTAAATCATTAGCTTCGAGGAGTGGTTGGTGGGGGCAGGGCCTTGTTGGGGGTACTATATTGAGCCCTATTTGAGAAGATTCTTCTCTGAGGATTTGGTTCTAATAAAGACGGCGACTTGCTGGATTTCGTTCGAAAAGAAAGAAATATATTTCTGGAGCACAAAAAGAAAAGCCCTAGGTGGTGAAATGAAAGAACAAAAAGCAAATGCTGTCGAGTTTGACAGTTTAATGAAAATGGTTTTCAAAGAATTGAATAGAGAAAGAGGGAAAAAAACTTATTGCAGAAATAATAATATTCGTGTGTTGAAAACAGTTGTGTCTCATTAGATATTTATGGTGACATCTGAATAAAATTGGCTTCAAACTTATGGGAATGCAATATTTTTTAAATTAAATGCAGTGATTTTTACAAATAAAAAGTTGGTGAAAAATTAAAAATAATTATAAATCATTTTTGAGAAAACTATTCGTGAAAATCGATAATTATTTTCCTCCAGTCTTTGTAACAACCGAATAAGGTTTCTAAATCTAAGTAATCTTCAAACTTAAACACAACAGAAGATATTGTCAAAACAACATACATCTTTTTCCATGAGAATCCGCCGTGGCTTCATATACAGAATCGTAACTGATTCACAAAAGGATCGAAGTAAAACGAATCGAAGGCTAGGAACCTTTAGATGGAACTTGTTAAAATCTCCATCAAATGTGAAGGGGCAAGTGTCCTGCTCCATCAAAAGTCTAGATCGACCTTTTTGAAACTAATTTTATGATGATTTAGTTTCATTGTATGAATTCTTTTCAAAATTTCAGCCTTTGACACATTTAAAAAAAATGATAACTGGTTTCATTTAATAAAAGACAATTTATACATGTCAGTCTGTGACAAAATAGGAAAAATAATTAGCATAAATAACACATTATAGTCTGCATTTCAGATTCTATTGTAGATGGAAAATTCAAATTATTTTTCCGTCCCTTTTTCTTATTTAAATGATATAAATACTATTTTTAAATTAAGATTTATATATATATAATTTTTAATAAAAAAAATCAAACACAAACTTTTCCATTTGAAGGTTTTCGCTTGAAGCGGTATAAAACCGTTAAAGAAAAGCTGTGAGTGCAAATGTTTATTCCTCGCTTTGAATCAAACGCTGCTGCAAGTAAAAAACACAATAAAAGAAAAGCGATAAAAGTAAAGTGAATAATGATAGCAGTAAATGCAGCTTTTTGAGACAATAGGTGCTGAAAGTCAGTCAGGAGCGATGCAAAAAATGTGACTTTCCACCAATGAGGGAGAGCAGAAATTAATTTTGCTCGAACATACCAGTGCCACTTGTCTTTTGAATCTGGGGCTTGTTTCTTGTCCGGCACTTCGATGTTTAAATCATTAAACCTCGAGGAGGTTGGTGGGGGTAGGGCTTGTTGGGGGTACTATAATGAGCCCTATTTGAGAAGATTCTTCTCTGAGGGATTTGGTTCTAAACAAAGACGGCGATAACAAGGATTCGTCGAAAAAGAAGAAATATATTTCTGCAGCACAAAAAGAAAAGCCTTGGTGGTGAAATGGAAGAAACAAAAGCAAAATGCTGTCGAGCTTGACAGTTTTAATGAAAATGGTTTTCAAAGGTGAATAGAAGAGAGGAAAAAAAAAACTTATTGCAGAAGTATTCGTGTGTTGCAAACAGTTATGTCTCATTAGTTTTATGGTGACATCTAAATAAAATTGGCTTCAAACTTATGGGAATGCAATATTTTTAAAAATTAAATGATGAAATTTTTTACAAATAAAAAGTTTTGAGATTGAAAAATTAAAATAATTATAAATCATTTTTGAAACTATTATTCGTGAAAATCGATAGTTATTACCTTAGTCTTTGTAACAACCGAATAAGGTTTCTAAATCTAAGTAATCTTCAAGCTTTTGCTTGGCAGAGATATTTAAACTAAAACAACAACATACATCTTTTCCATGAGAAATCCACATAGTAAGCACACATATACTAGGGCTCGTAACCAGATTCACAAAGTCAGTAAATACCCAGATCAGAGAGCTAGGAACTTTTAGATGGAACTTGTTAAATCTCTCCATCGATGAAGTTGGCAAGTGTCCACCGCTCCATCAACAAGTCTGAATCGAACTTTTTGAAACTAATTTTATGATGATTTACAGTTTCATGTCCTTTTTAAAAGGAAAGCATGGCAAAAATTTCAGCCTTTGACACACATTTAAAAAAATTATAACTGGTTTCATTTTTGGCCAAAAGACGAACACATGTCAGTCTGTGACAAAATAGGAAAACCAGGTAGCATAAACATACACATTATGAGTCTGCATTTCCAGATTCTATTATGAGAAAATTCAAATTATTTTTTCCCGTCCCCTTTCTTATTTAAATGATATAAATACTATTTTTTAAATTTAAATTATTTATATATATATTTTTTAATAAAAGTCAAACACAAACTTTTTTTTTCGATTTGAAGGTTTTCGCTTGAAACACAGTATAAAACCGTTAAGAAAAGCTGTGAGTGCAAATGTTTATTCCTCGCTTTGAAATCAAACGCTGCTGCAAGTAAAAACACAATAAAAAGAAAAGCGATAAAAGTAAAGTGAATAATATAGCAGTAAAATGCAGCTTTTGAGACAATAGTGCTGAAGTCAGTCAGGGCGATGCAAGTAATGACTTTCCACCAATGAGAGCAGAAATTAATTTTGCTCCGAACATACCAGTGCCACTTGTCTTTTGAATCTGGGGCTTGTTTTCTGTCCGGCACTTCGATGTTTAAATCATTAAGCCTCGAGGAGGGTAGGGGTAGGGCTTGTTGGGGTATAATGAGCTCTATTTGAGAAGATTCTTCTCTGAGGCTTTGGTTCTAATAAAGACGGCGATAACAAGGATGTCGTCGAAAAAAAAAATATTTCTGCAGCACAAAAGAAACGCCTTGGTGGTGAAATGGAAGAAACAAAAAAGCAAATGCTGTCGAGCTTGACAGTTTTAATGAAATGGTTTTTCAAAAGATTGAATAGAAGAGAAAAAAAAACGTAATGTGCAGAAGTATTCGTGTGTTGCAAGCAGATTACCATTAGTTTAATATGCGTGACATCTAAATAAGAGTGTGGCTTCATAACTTATGGGAATATAATATTTTTTTTTTTTAAATTAAATGCACAGTGATTGTTTTTTTTACAAACTAAAATGTTTTGAAGAAAGTGAAAATTAAAAGGATTATAAATCATTTTGGAGAAATTATTGCAAATCCTCTCCCATTTTTTGATTAATGATTATAAATTTTCTTAAATTAATGAAGAAATACATGTTCGTTAAAGTAGAGCCTCCAATCTTTTTTTTTCTTATTATTTGAAGGATACATAACTATATATATTATATCATGCTTTTCTTATAGTTTGTTAAGTAAGAATTTATTCAAGTAAGTCAGAAACAGAAAAAAAGAAAAATTATAAATGTCAAAAGAATATGACTTAATTCCTTTGTTTTATTATTCTAGAAATATAAACAGTGACCCTTTTTCCAATTTTAAAGCTTAATGCAATAATAAAATAAAAAAAAGACTGAGACGACTAACAAAAATTTTTTTTTAGTGTGTGAGTTTGTTCCTATTTTATTCAAATGTTTTAAAGAAATTTTGGCTCGAAGTTCTTTTAAAGCCAGAAAAAAATGCTCAAGACTATTAAGACCAATGTAATGTGTAAAATATTCTGTTTTTCCCACCTCTAAACATTTATTAACTATTCAACAAGAAATTATGCATTAAATTAAATTTCATCTTCAATTGATATGTTTATAAAAAACAAGCTTAGAATTAGAAATACTTCTTAAAAGTGTTTCTCTGTTTTTTTACCAAATTAATTCAGCCTTAAGTTTAATTAAAAAACATAGGAAATTTCAACATAAATAAAAACGATTTTGTTTCATAGACTTGAGATGATTACAATTAATTATTTTTTTCTTTTTAAAAGTCAATATTACTAAAGTCTGTAAAAATACTTTTCTTTTTTAGATTACATCAAATAATTTTAATGGTTCGATTTAAATATTAATGCTTGAATTTGTCTAAAAAATAAAAAGGATTTTCATGTGAAATATTTTGGAGCAATAGAAATTAAAATAAATTGTGCTGCTCCTGATTCCATATTTCTCTATTTATTTCAAACAATTTAAAACCAAAACCGACCAGGATATTTAAATAAGCATCGCATTTCACAATTCGATACTCAAACAAAACTTCTGATGTTTCATAAAGCATTCATACGGAGAAAAGTCTTAGTAGAAAGAAAATGGAAATAAAAGGCAAAATGCTTATTCTGTTTGCCTGGCAGTTTTAAACACATTCCATTAAAATGTCAGCCCTACAATGGAAAGCTTTGTTTGCTCAGCAAAGTGGTGGTTAATGTTTCAGAATGATTGCCATCTTATAATAGCATTTTATTCTGCTTTTCTCCAACCAATGTGGGCCCCATTAATACGTTACTTGCTGCTATGGAAGCTGAGAAAGAAATCAATATTTCTCTCATCAGTCTCATGTTATCTTATTGTAATTACGTATGAAGATTTCCTTTTTTGTGGCTTGTAATATATTAACTCACGTGAAATATTTTTGTATATGTATATTTATTTTTCTTAAGAGAAATTAACTTTTTCTCTCAGTTAAACTTGAAGCTTTTTAAATTCTACTAGTCTTTTTGTTTTAAAATAAAAATGCATTTTAATAGTGGTTAAGATTTACTTCGTTAAAATAATATAATTTACAAAAGTAAGCAGATAAATAATTCTTGTTTTAAAATTCTTAAGATTTATTTATTTTCTAAAATTTAAATTGTATATTAAGGATTTTACAAAAATGTAATAGATACAAATCACTAACACCACAATTTGTTCATGCCAATTGGCTAGGGCTTTGGCTTTTCGCACCACAGGCTACCATTCAGGTATCACGCAGCATCACAGGCTACCATTCCATTGCTAGGATTTGAAACTGTACAGGCTACAGATTCGTATCCCAGTAGCATGGATAGCAGTGGTACCTTAGGTAATTCCTGGAATCCACGTTAAACTGTAGATCCGGGTACTTAGGCCTAAGTGTGCAAATTACCGTAGATCGGCAAATCAAACCTAACCATGTATTGTAATATGCGTATTCTGTATTTGTATTTAATTACTACGATTTTCATGCATTACATTTAATTTTATTGAAATAAAAATAAGGCTAGTATGAAGTAAAATCAGCACATAATGCTTAAAAAAATACATAGCGTAACCATCTTCTACTATTCACGTAAGTGCTATAGCCAACCAGACTGCACTTAATATCATCAAATTTGGTGAGTATATAAAGTGAAGGCATTCGGAAAATATTTTAGTTATTGTTTTAATATTTAAATAAGCAGCGATCTAAATTGAACCGAAATTTAATTATGGTGATGAAGTTTAATTCCCTTTTCAGTAACGAAGGTACTTTATAAACGGTTCATCAATTTCCAATTATCAGTTTAATTATTGATGCCATGGCAAAAGAAACGAAGCGATTTATCGGGCATCCATAAATGATTGATTATTGACTTTCTGTTCCAAAGTAGTCAGAATTTCGAGACAACGAATTTTATGGGTTATTTGCGGTAAACTGTGGTGAAAGCCTATCATGCATGATGAAATAGCATTGTTTAAAATAAAAGACGTGGAAATTGGTAAGCTCTATGAGCCACAAATGAAAAAAACGCAGAAGGGTACATAGGTAATGCTTTCTAAACAAAATTTTAAGATAAATGTGTACAGAACAACAGTTTAACGAATGTAGCTCTGTATCGAATATCTTATTTGACATTCTTAATTTAATTGGGGTATCTAAATGTCGTTAAAGGAAGCAATTTAGTCGCAGTTTTGAGTTTTCAACTTTGTTTATGTTGATGGCTATACAGAGAAAGTTACTCTTTATGCCATAAGCAATGGCTGCACCGCTAGTCATTCAGCACTACCAAGTGGGCACGTGCAGCTTGAAGATAGGCTAAGGACGAGGTAATACTCTACCCCCACAACGCTCTACGATCCTATTAGACCGGAAGCTACGGTTTAGAGTAGATTCCGAACCACTGCAAACATCCAGGGTACCGTCATGACTCGAACCCGAAACCAACTTTGTTTATACTTGTTAGAATTTTATGCTTTGTTGCTTAATATTATTTGCTAAATAATTTCTTTATTTCTTTCATATGTCGTTAATAAATCAAACGTATTGTTAGAAAAGAAAACACAAATATTAAATTAACCAATTTCTATTTGAAAAATATAAAAATGTATTTGAAGTGGATAGAATACTGTTTTTGGTGTAATAGAAAGCAATCGTAGGGAAATCTATTCAAATATAAAACAATTCTATATTATATATTGCAAAATGCTTTTAAAACACGCTTTGATGAACTGTTGTGCTATGCTAATTAGTTGTGTTTCATGAAGTACATTTAAGATACTTTATGAAACACACTTTACCATGTAAAGTGAGCTCACGTGTCACTTCAAAATGCGAAAATGTGATTTTGTAAGTGTTGCCTTTTGTCTAAAAGTGCAAAATTGGTTCATGTAATTGTTTGATTCAACGACAATTTTTTAAATTACTTAAATGTATTATACAATTTACAAGTGAGTTTCTTAAAAGTTGAAACTCCAGGACATTTATTTTTGGAAAGCTTTTTATAAATTGTATATGTAAAAAGGAATGGGTGTCGAATTCAGCACTTGTATTAATAAATATAGAAAATTTTTGAAAAGTTTTAAAGATAAGGAAAGACAATTGTTGATAATAATGAACAACTTTATAACTTATCATTTCAATACATGTACATAATTTTTTTTAAGTTACATTTCTATTTAAAACTTGATTTTAATTATTTGTTATTGGATTTGCAACATTATAACACACATAATTTTGATATAAATGCACTGAAATTTAATATCAATTTTCTTTCTTAAGTATATGGAACAGAGCTTGAAAATTATCCAACATTTATAATTTATTCATTTATTTTTTGAAAAAAAAAAAATGTCATGAAAAGTTAAAAAACAATACAACTAATTAAAATATAAATTTAAACATAAAAAGGCATACCTTAAATAACAATATTGTCAACAGAAAATAATCATAAATAAAAAGCTATTAATTTAGATTTGAATGTCATATTTACAATAATATAATTTTTTTTAACCAAATTTTAGCCTATAAAATTGTAAAAAAAAAAAATGATTTTTATATAAAATTCCAAGTTTTTCAAAGCATTTATCAATTAGGAAATTAACTAAAAATAGGAGAAGCAAATAAATATTGATTTAAAAAAAGTTCTCAATCTGTGGTGGCACCTTTCTGTTAGGTGTAATAACATTAAATGGGGGCAAGTATATCGAAAAGAAAATATTATTAAAAAATTGATTAATTTAACGAAAGAAAAGTAAAACAAAACAAAAATACCTTTATGACATAATAAAAAATAAATGCACATTTGCACTGATATACATAATACTCTTATAAATAGGATTGTTTCAGTACTGTAATATGTATTCAACAATTAATTTATCAATACAAAATTAAAAAGTATAATAATTATCAATGACTCTTATCGGATCTGTCTTGCTTTGCAAAAATTTTTTCGTAGGATGGATTGTAATATCACTTTGAGTTCTTTTTCAATTCCTGCTATTAGCTCACACTCTCCCTATATATGTCGTGTTCAAATTTTCAATCGTTCATAAAATACTTTTTATTCATACACTCAAGTTCAAATGCATTTTTTAACTTGCTTAGTGGATGAAACTGGATATTAATACAGTTTTTTCAAATATTAATTCATTAATTAAATTTAATTAATTAATTTTAGTTCTTTTTAGATTTCAGTTGCATCTACCAATAGATGGCGCCAGATAAACTTAAACAAAATGAATGAAAATTTTATAAGGGACTTTTTTTGAAATATAGGGAAAAAAAGTAGGAATTGACTTAAATTTTTTTTTATTACTTGTTCTTTATTTAGCTGAGACCTATGAGTTATCAAAGTAGTCAGCAAAGAAAAACTCGGTTTCTCAAATGTCAGATGTTGAAAGTGGTAAAAATATGAAATGCTCTAATTTTCAGTACAGGAATTTATCATCCACCCATCCTGGCATTTCAAACAGGGATTTATTTCTAAATTATCTTTTGATTAACTTCTTGCACTGAATTCGATACTGAAATCGGCATCTGCACTTTCGACACTGAAGTCCATGAAGGCTTCTTCTTTGGTAGTTGAGAGACTTGTTGTTGTTGTTATCGTGTCCATGGATTTAAAATATTATTATTAAAGTCCAGATCAAGTCAAAAGTCTTCACGATAGCGCCGCTAGCAACGGCGCCATTCACTATACAGGACTTTCCTTAAGTTGGCCTCGATTGGCACCATACCCAATTTCAATATGGGGAGTAAGTGGTAGGCACTCTAGAATGTACTTAGCTGTAAGGAAAGCGTTGGGACAATTTTTGCAGGGGATTTTTTTCTGATCTTGTCTGGGAGAATCTTCATCCCTCTGTAATGATTAGTTCTGAGTCTGCTAATAACTAATCTCAACTTCCTGGGCAGTTGAAGTCCGTGATGTGGCTTCTTAAAGTTATGAGGAATTAGTCGGCTTTTGGCAACTGCGTTAGCATCTGCAAGTGTGATGGTAGTTCTGGGTTGATCATTGTCCCTGGCTTCTTTTGGCTAAAGGGTCAGCGCATTTTGTCGTCCTCAATGTTGACATGTGCAGGAATCCATTGAAGATGACATTATTTGCCTCTAAATGAGACTCGAGCAGAACATTTATAGTTGAGAGACTTACGTGAGTATTTGAAATGGACCAATAGTCCCACTCGTATCTTGCTATAAAGTTGGCATCAGCAATAAAATACTTTGTATAATTATTTGCCAGTATGGCTAAATATCGAACCATTTTATATAATCATCTTTGCCACACACATAGTAACACTGTATCCTTGTCTTTAAAAGTGCAGAAATGGTTCGTGATTTTATGATTCGCATTTTTATGTAATTTACTACTATTACAACCGTCAATTGTATGTCAACTATCGCTTAAAAATACAATGTTCCAGGTTTTCTTCCATACGATATGAAAAATGGGGTTATTTTCCGCTAAAAGTCCTCTTGGAAGGTACTATCCGCCTTCTTCAGCGACACGGAGCCAAGTCAGACTTCTACCTACGTATTTCATCACAACAGAAACTCCCCCCCCCACCCTTTTCTCCATCAGAACACAATGTCTACATGTTGTTGGCAACAAAAAGTGGGATTAGAAACAACAAAAATAACATGATTTGATTATTATGAATTGATAATATGCATTAATTATTGTGTTGTCAACTATTGCTTAAAATTATATTACTTAAACGATGGCTGAACATAATGTAAATAGTCTCACTATTTTCAAATAAATTCTTGTCGATGTTCGGGTATATTTTTCCTCGATATTAATTTTCACGGTACCAGAAACAATTTCATCGTGAGTGGTTTTTCGCAGATAAAGTATCATGTTAAAAGTTTGCTTTTGCAATTATTTTCTCAAACAAAGTCACAGAGGATAGTCTAGCTGTTACTATTGTTAGACACATTGTTTACTCATAGTTTTTATTGTTGTGCATTAGTCTTCTAGCATTATAGAGTTGAGATAAGTGAGACAGAAAACTAAGCCAAGAAATAGCTTTGATAATTCAGAATATATATATGTGAAACAAAAATTTCTACCATGCAATGCTTTTTCTTGGAGAGAGTGACCTTTTTTTTTTAAGTTATTAGAAGACATTGTAACCTGGAGATTGGGTTAAAGTAATATATATGTAAATAGAAGAAATTTATATGGTTAAAATGATTGCAGCATTTGCTATAAACTTAACTAATTAACTCAATGGCACTACAGTCCCTGGCGGGCCATGGCCGTTTGCCTACTGGGAGATTTCAAAAGGATATGCTTTCCTTTTAAGGGGTAGAGTTGTCAGCCCTAAGCTCAAAACTATACAGTTATATTAGACTATGACTACGGTTTAAAGTGGATTCGAACCGCTATAAACATCCAAGTCACCACCGGGACTCGAACTCGAAACCTGTGGCCCCAAGTACCAAAACGCTAGCCACTCGGTCATCAGTCCCCATTAGTATACCTTTACTGCAGTCAAATTTTTTTGTTTTGCTTAACAAAGTGTGTGCATGCTACCAACAGGCCGCCAGTGGCCGATGAAAGGAATTATTACCTTCCAGGGTATCTGCTCCACGTTTGTCGTCCTATGGGAGGAAATTCGGATAACTATTTCTATGAAGCATGACTATCGATGCGAAATGCTTTACACAAGTCGCTACAATCTCCATTGCTTCTGAAAGCAGTGACTGCAACGGTGACCGAAAACGAAATCGAATTTCAATCCATTTGCATTCCAGCTATCACATTACCACTGAATGACTAACATGAAAAAATAAAAATATTAATGAATAAATATAATCGCGTTTTTTACTATGAGTTCTCACTTAGTCTACAGATCTCAGGGATTACAAATTATGGGATTAAAAATATGCACGAAAATATATTTGTAATCAAACAGCCAGAATACGAATATAACAAAAATATTTTTGTAACAAATCCGTAATCGAGTTAAATGCATTTCCATGTAAATTTTTTTTATAAAAATTACTAATGACAATATCAAATTTCCTCATAACAAATAATTTATTTCTAAGTATTTATTTCTAATGAATATCAGTCGTATCAAATTTATAACAAGGTCAATATTTACTTTTTTTTTTTCCTTATTACGATATAAAAAATAAAAATTCAATAACTATGTAAATGAAATGAATATAAAATGTTAAGAATTATTTCAAAAAAATTTTTTTGAAAAAATTAAAAGCATTAAAAATTCGATTTTGAACAAATAAACGACTTTTGCAACAATAAAAATCTTGATCACCAAATATCCATCTAATAATGAAAATAAATAAATGTAGACATTTTTTTGAACTATTCTATGTTTAAAAATTTTAATTTAATTTTATTGTTAGTTTGTTTTTAAAAAAATAAAGCTTTATTTAAAAGTTAATTTGAATTCTTTTGTGATTCATTAATATGTATCTAATACAAATATTATAAATGCAGAGAAAAAAATCGTGTTTATCTGTAAAATTATTTTTAAGTTATAACCTCTCAAAACAATTTATTTTACATTTAATTTAACATTTTGTAAATAGTAAGCATACTCTAAAAAGAATATTAATTATTAAACTACACTATAAAAAACTACATCTTATCATGAAGTGAAAAGCTTTTGCTTAGTTAAGCATAACTAATTGCTATTCTTTTAATATTTTTGTATAAACAGTATAGAATAAAATAATAAACTCATTAATTTGCAAATGGAAAGATTATTCTAAATAATGTAATGTAAATATTATCTGGGTTATAAATGAAATAACACAGATACACTCATATCTCTTTATTATTCAAACATAAAAATATTAAAAATTAATTATCAAACTAAATACAAAAAAATCCCTCTCTACAATACGGAGATATAATGTTATGTGTAAAACTAAATTGTTAATTTTAATTATTTCTAACTAGCGTTAAAACGACTGAAGTGTAAAAAAAAAAAAAAAAAATTATGATGGTATTTTTTTTAAATAATATAAAAATTAACAAAATTTAGATTTGATAAATAATATAAAACAGAATAAATTAAAATGTAAAACAAAACGAGTGTTTGCGGAAACGTATAGAATGTTGCAGAATGCATTCGGTGAGCATTCCTATATCGGAAAGAAATCTTTAGAAGTGGTATAAGCAGTTCAAAGAAGGCAGAGAACGCGTTGAAGACGAAGAGCCCTCTGGTCGACCATCAATCTCAACCGATGAAACTCACGTAAAAAAAAATTAAAGATTTGAGGCTTGCAAACCGTCGATTTACAATTAGAGACCTTGCTGATGATGTTGAAATTTCAAAAGGATCAGTCAATTCCATTTTGGACCTCAAACGCATCAAATCTCGATTGGTACCGAAAACACTGAATGCGCCAGCTCACAATGCATTGATTCTTCGTGACGTTTCGCCAAAAAGAAACCCATATCGTTCTACAACCACCGTATTCAAACCGTGCTACTTCTGGCTATTCCCTAAACACAAAAGACCACCGGGGACACGATTTAAGAGGTTCAACGTGAATCGCCACGCGGTTTGAAGGGCATCCTGCAGATGACTTTTAGTATACAATGAGGATTGGAAAAAAACGTTGGCATAAGTGCATTGTGTCCGGAAGGGATTACTTTGAAGTCAATGAAATAAATTGGGAGGAATAAATAAAAAGTTTTTTTAAAAAAATGATTGGTCTTACTTTTTGGACACAGTAGTATATCATGAAATTAATAAAAAAACGCAAATAACTGAAAATTAATTTAAAAGTAACATTGAAAATTTAAGTTAAACTTTTCTTTTATTTTACTTCATCAGGTAAAGAAAGAAAAATAATGCTTTTTTTTAAATAACTGTTCGCAAGTCTTTTGTTTCTGTAGTTTAAAAGAAATATAAAATCGCCAAATAATCTGATAAGCCTTTTTCTTTTCTTTTTTTTAGCCTTTATTTTTATTTTATTTTACAAGAAGATTTCACGAAACACGTTGAATAATATAACGGCATTATTTAAAGAAAAACAGCCTCTTTACTAGATTTTGAATAGAAAATGTGTTAGCTGAATCATTTTTTACCACAAATTGCCCCTTCGTCTTCTTTATGTTGAATAAAAATATCCTTCCTAATTCTTGCAGTCCTTTCGTACTCATATGTTATATTTCCATTAAATAATTTAAAATTTAGTTCATCTTGTAAAAAAAAAAAACATTTCTTATTTAAAAGCCTTTTATGAGGGTCGTTCTAAATTATTTAAAGAAAAATTGAAATATAAAATACAAATTTTTAATTTATTGTTTTAAATTTATAACAAAATTTAAATTATTATATTATAAAATAAAATAGAAGTTTAACTCGAAAATATAATAAAATATTTGATGAAAATAGACTTTTAAATTGACGCTATTTAAAGAAATTGTCAAGTATATGATTTATAAATTCCTATCAACAGGAATTTATAAATCATATTTTTTACATAGTGCGCAGTTTAAGGAAAAAGTTCAAAATATTAGTACAATGTTCAAATTTTGAAGATTAACTTTTATTGAATTGGCTTTAGAATCCAGATAAGAAGTTGTGGAAAAAAAAGTATTAAAACATTACAAAGTATTGTAAGACAAAAACGGCTAATTTCTGTAAATTATAAAAATTAAATTATGTTATCAGGCTTAAAATAACTCTATATAAATGATTTTAAATAAGAAAAGGTTTGATCAAATTTATATTCCTATTTATGAATTATTTAAATACAAAGACAATGTAAATATCACGATACTCTAAGGGCATTTGCATTTTATAACTACAAAATACCATAATAAATCTTTCATAAATTGGTTTATTAAATTCAATTTCATTAAATCTTACATAAATTTTAAAAATAACTTTTATTCGATTACTTTTAGAATCAAAATCATAAGCAGAGGGTAAACGTTATTTTTTTTTTGTGACAACAATAACTAATTTGAGAAATTGATGAAATTGTGATTTTATAAATTGTACCCAACATTCCAGAATTTGTTCTTTTACAGTAAATGCTATCAAATTTTCATACCAGTACCATCCTCACCTAAATAATCATCTAGATTGATATGTCTTCCTAATATGAAAATCAGATTGATCCGCATACTAGTTTAGTCTACGAAGTTCCATGTTAATGCATCTTTTAGCATTAATAAACAATATACCTGATGAAATCATCAAACTATATCGTAATATCTATGCGGGACATTACATAAGGGATTATTACTCACTGGGAGAAATTAGTAAACAAATTCTGCCATGAATTTTAGATATGAATCATTTCCTCTGTATAGTAGAATCTTCAAATGTGAATGTATTCGTATGCAATAACATTTAAAGAATTAAACATTAAAAAAATTCTTAAATCTTGTATAAGAAATTTTAGAAAGCCATACGGCTATTTATCGAGAAATATATTTTTAGAATGAATATATATTTTAGATATTTTGTGAATCTTTTCACTGTTCATAAATTCAATATTCAGTCAAAATTTGTAAATATAATAATAGTAATAAAAGAAAATAAATAATAAAACAATCATGAACATCAATTTACATCTTTTGCTTTTGCAGAGACTAGACGCCTGTAATATTTAAAATACATATATGGTAATAGATTTTGCTATTTTAAGCAGCTGTACAATTAAATTCAAACTTTAAATGAATTGAATATTCTTGCAATGATAAAAGAAAGCACTGCACAAAAAAGTTTATGCAGTACAATAGTTTACAATGCTTTAGTAATTCAGATATCTCCTTCAAAAGGATATTTAGAATCCTACATACATTTATGAGTTCTGCATAGTTGTTGTTTTGTAACATTCAGCAAATTTTATAATTGCATTTAATAAACTCATGTTTGTGAAAATTGCAACACGATGAAGGACTTACGCGAGTGAGCTGAAATTTTCAGGAAATGCAAATTAGCGCATAATATGCAAATGATTACAATTTTAAATCCGTAGCGCATGCGTATGCTGAGCAGCGCCCTCTGAACGGCGGTGGATCCGAATAAATAGACGGTTGTAGCGAGGCGTGTATGGTTATCGGTGGTTATCTGCTAGTGATAAACGTTAGCTCAATCGTTACTTACGCCTCTTGGACGAAAGAGAGCGAGATTTGAACAACTTACAGAGTTTGAACGGGGCAGAATCATCGGCCTTCGTGAAGCTGGATTGTCTTATCGTGCAGTCTTTGGAAGCAGTTGATGGACAAGTGTCGGACAACTCGGAAATCCGGGAGTGGACCCCGAAATGTGACGTCAGTTCGCGATGATGGACACCTCGTCCGCATGGCGCTGACGGACCGTACAGCTTCCTCTAGACAATTGGCAGCACAGTGGTCAATAGCTACAGGTGTTTCATTGTGTGCTTCATCAATTCGTAGACGTCTGCTGCAGCGTGGACTGCGCGCAAGGACTCCATTTATGCAGGATCCCTCTCACGCTAAACCATCGCCGCCTGCGGCTACAATGGGGGCTCAGCATAGAGACTGGCTTGCTGATTGGCAGCATGTCGTGTTTTCTGACGAATCCCGCTTTAATTTGTGGTACCATGATGGCCGCATTCGTGTCAGACGCTATGCCGGTGAACGCCACCTTTCGAGTGCATTATCGAACGCCACAGTGGACGAACACCCGAGTTATGGTCTGGGGTGCCATAGCATATCTTGGACGATCTCAATTGCTAAGAATTGTGGGCAATGTGAACAGCAACCGGTACATCAGTGAAGGTCTACAGCCCCAAGCTGTTCCTTCCTTCAAAGTTTGCCAGGCGCTGTATTTCAACAGGGACAATGCCCGCCCTCATATCGCTAGGACTGTTCAATCCTTCTTTGCAACGCGGCAGGTACAGCTTCTTCCTTGGCCTGCGTATTCCCCGGATATGTCGCCGATTGAACATGTGTGGAATTTCGTTGGTCGGCGTCTCGCTCGTGATCCTCGTCATGTTGCTTCTGCAGACGAACTTTGGGTGCGCATACAAACAATATGGAATGCTCTTCCTCAGGCAGACATTCAAAATTTGACTCCATGCCACGTCGTGTAGCACTTATTGCGGCGCGTGGTGGCTACACAAAATACTGATTCCGATCTCTTCTTATTGTTTGTTTGCTTTGAACATTTAATCATTTATTTGTACCACTACCACTCAACTGTGTATTAAATTTCATTCAGTTATGACGATTCCTTCATGGTGTTGCAATTTTTCACAAACATGAGTTTATATCAGAAGATTGTCCCCACGATTTTTAGCTTCAATTTTCATAGGTCCTTCTTATTTATCCGATTTTAATTTTGAATGGGGGTTTCTTGTTTTTCACAAAACGTTTCAAATATTTGAATCCTCATCTCTATTCTTTTGGATCGAAATCACATTTCTGACGATTTCAATCCACTTTATAATTTCCTTAACTTGAACTTCTGTGAAAAGGTTTATTAGCAATTTCTTTGCATAATCTAATCCCCCATTTTAATCATCACTGGTATTGTTGGTATCTTGATCCGCTTATTCATCATTAGATCAATTTGTATGCCAACATCGCTTCTTCTCAGCTAACGTTATTACCAAAATGACTTATTTGAATTAAACTGTCTTTGGAAGTCATCGTAGCCATAATCCAAAAGGCCTTTCATGAAAAATCTCCTATAAAAACACAAATTTACATTTTAAATAATACCTTGATCAATTAATTGAATCAAGAGTGACATTTGTTGAAGGTAATTTAAAAAAAGGTATAATTATTGCCAAAACCAAATCAGAAGTAGGAAGATGTCCTGTAAGGTTGTCTAACAACATTGCTCAACTGTTTTCTCCCATTTTTTTGTAGTATTCTATTTCTATCATTGTGTACAAAATGTTATCCATGAAACGTTCTCCGCATCATTATGCACTGGCATGTTTAAGATTCCCTTTAAAATTCTAGATTTTTTTTATTACCAATCCCGACACGTGTCTACTGATGGTCAGAAGAAGTATTTACATACAACAAAACTAGTATAATCTGCCTTTATTTTTGTTGAATCCACCCCAATTTTCATCATATACCAGCCACAGTAAACTTGGCCAAACAACACCATAAAGACAGTTTCATCGTCATTGCACCCTTGACTACGGGATAATTTTCACCGATCAACTAGAATGTTAAAAGCCCTGATATTCTACGACCGTGCTTTCTTAGGCTGATCTGCTTTCTCAAGTCACATGCAGCCTTCAAATTCCAAGCCGATTTTAAATTTCCAAAACCAATCATCATAAAACTCACAAGCACTTTCTATATTCAGATCGAGATGCAATTTCTTTGCTTTTTCAACAATAGGCTCTGTTTCAACAATTTTCCCTTGATCCTTTTCAATTAAATGCACCGTAAAGAAAAAATCAAGTATAGGTGTCATCAATATATGTATGGATTCCGAATTTTTTTGTTACAGTTAAGAAGCAAACTTCTTAATTTCTTGGATAATTTTTATCATTTTTCTTTCTAACGTAGCTGCCAAACACTTAGACAGCTTGGTCTTGTATACCTTAAGGGAAGGCTCTGCACACACGTTACTCACTTTGCATTACCCAGGGGCGCGGGTAACTTGAACAGACGCGGAGTAATGCCCCGCAACGCTCTACGATCGTATTATACCGGGACCTACGGTTTAAAGTGGATTCCGAACCACGAACCACTCGGCCATTCCGGCCCATTTTTATGTCATAATTGTCTCATTAGGAAGTTTCGATTTTCAATTTCTTTAAGATGATTAATTATCTCTAATTTCTTTAATAAATTATCTCTAATTTTTGCTTTATACAGAGAGTCGCATTTTTTCACTTAAGGAACACCTGCTGGTTTCGATAGCAGTTTGCTATACAGTACAATGTATGTACAAAATTTTAATACTGTGAATATAACTCGTAAGATAACAAGGAAATACTGAACTAAAAACTGGCTGTTAGGATAATTACTGGGCGAAAACAAAAGCAGCACTGATGGTCATAATAACAAATGCCCAAATCCATACGTAAAATTTCAAAAGTGAATGGCTCGGTCAGTGTCAAAATATTATAAAATGGTTGTAACCTTTGAAAGCAGGAATAAGAAACGCCTACTGTTTAAGTGTTTTTGAAAAAAAAAAAAAAAAAAAAAAACATAGACTGAAGTTTGCATCGGTCATGTGCTTTTTAATTTTTGTGAGTAAAATAATAAACTAAAAATATAACAAAAATAAGGCAAAATAATGACAGTTTTTGAAGGGTTTAGGGAATATTACCCTGATTGTCCAAATGTGAAATAGTTTATATTTCCTGCTTAAAGAATATAGTAAGCTGCTGATGAAAATCCCTCTTCCATGTATAGCAAAACATTTGATTAAATATGAAGTGTCTTCTTCAGCAAAGAAGTAGTATTTGCTGGATCAAAGATATAGACTAGAATAAATGCTCTAAAAGTTCCATGGATTTTGGAGGAAGAGAAAATAATAATGAGCTTAAAAGATAAAGAAAATGGTACATAATAATGAGATTTTCACAGTCTTTAAGTAAACAGACCTCTATTGTTGAACTATTTCCAGCTGACCCAACCTAAACACTTCTCCTTATATCCTTTTGGAAAACTTTTGTCTTTCAACCCATTCGTCACAGAACATAAACCATTTGATCAAATATGAAGCCTCTTCTTCAACAAAGACCCTGTTGCAGGAGTCCTCAACAACTTCTTAAGACCCTGTTGCTAGGAGTGATATGGACTGGAAAGAGTATACTTTTAGACATTTAAAATGCCAGGCATTTCACCATTGTTGCGTTGATCGGAAAACGGTCAATGGAATTGGAACTTCTTTGGAGTGGGTGACGAGAAATGCTTAAGTTTCTGACTCATCCATTTCAACTGGCTAGGAAATTATACCGCTTAAATCATCCACAGTTGAAGCATAATTTGAAATAGGCATCCATCGTTGTTGTTATTGTTACTTCCATTCCATTTGGTAGATATCTAATCTAGACCAAGCCCACGAACCCATATGGACTCATGGTTGAAGGGGAAGGAAGCAGCTTCTGTTGTGAAGGAGCACCCCGTAGGTAGAAGTCTTACTTTTTGCTCCATGATGTTCTACAATCATATGAGACCGGGACCTACGGCTTAATGTGGATTCCGAACCACTACAAACATCCATGGCACCGAAGGGACTCGAACCCGAAACCTGTGGTACCGAGCGTCAGAGCGCTAGCCACTCGACCATTCAGGCCCATAGTCATCCGTCTGTGTGAGATAGGATGATAAGTTCCAAATGTATATCCTTCTCTTATGGTTGTAATCAAACCCTTTTTTAAATTGTAATATTTCATATTGTATTCGCTTGGATTTACCTATATCTATCATTGTAACTTACAAATGTGTCATGTACGCAGCGAAGAGGTTTTTCAAAAATTAACATGTTTTACGCTGTCCCTTCACATTACTAGACGACACCATTGTACCACACTATTTTACTTTGCGCGGACAGTCAAATAATTTGTTGTTTCAAGATTTGCCTAAGTTCCATTAATAGCGCCTTACCTTTATAAATGAAACTTTGACAAATTTATGAATACTCATAAGTTTCTTTTTTCTTCGATGCTTTTTCTAAATGTAAAAAGTGTTATTTTTCCTTGCATTAGCTCCCACTACTCGGTATATATATCTTGTTCAAATTTTCAATCGTTAATAAAATACATTAGCTTCTTATTGACATCCACCTCGTTTTAATACATTTTTTTCGAACTGTAGTGGATGACACTGGATGTCAATACAGTTTTTTCATATATTAATTCATTAATTAAATTTAATTAATTAATTTTAATTTTCTTTAGATTTAAGTTGCATATATCTACCTATAGATGGCAAGATAAACTTAAAAAAAAAGAAGCTAAAATTATTTGTGCATGCACATCTGTTGAAATAAAAAAATTATGAATACTTTTAAAATTATATTTTAAATCTTCAGCATATATATAGAAAAAATGGGGCCATTGGGCGATTAAACTTATAGATTTAAAAAATAATGTATTTTTGCTTATGGTGATGCTGCTAATAACGACAACGATATTTAAGGTTTGAATTTAATGTATATTTTATTTTGCACTCTTAATAAAAAACTGAAATATTGATAATTATATATTCATTATGTGAAAAGCACTGTAATTTTCAAAAAAAACCAATTTTGAATGAATTAAAACAATCTTTTTGAGGAGTATTAGTACAAAAAGCATAAATTTAACATTTTTAACAACTTTTAATCATTTTAAGTACTTTAAACCATCGCTTATCACGTAATTACCATTTATATTATGGATTTTTGATATAAATTTATGTTGAAGTCTAAAAGTTTCTATATTCAAATCATTGAATAATGCTTATTTCTGTCAATTAAATGTAAAATACAATTTATTTTCTTGCATTAAATTAAAACTACTCGGTACATAATTTTCAGAAATCACCCCATTTAAAGAAACATGCATTAGCTTCTTTTGACATATTTGCTGCGTTTTAAAATTTAATTCATTTCGACCTGCTTAATCCTGAATTAATTTAACTGTGCGATTTTCCGCATTGAGACACATTTAACTAATTAGCACTTCAAATCTCCCGCAAGCTCAGCCTTTTCTTCTTAATTTTTATGAAAGATGACATCATTAATTATGAAAGACCTAATAATTTGAAATAATTTTTAAAAAGACCAAGCTAAATATATCACATAGAGTTGAGGTGCGTGTGCTAAACTGTTTTAAAAGCTTCCAACTGAATATTTACAACCATTATATTCTTTTTTAACTAAAGCATAAAATTTCAACACAGTAATCTCAAACTATTGCGTGGTTAAAATAATTAAACGCAAATTATTAATTTTCTTATGCAATTTGTAAGTAAATGACATTTTATTTAGCGAGAATATACAATTATTATAAAATATGCACTTTTTTTTTAATAAATAGATATTGGGAAAGGATATGAGGTTAATAATATATACTACTGCTTATGAAAAAGCACTTGAGTTTCAACTTCAAGATTTCGCAGAAGAAAAAATTTATTCTCAAGAAATAGCTGCCAGAACTGAAGAAGGCCTTTAATTAAATAAATTTTATAACTGAACTTCAGCACTTTTGAGGCCTACTTAATTACTGAAGGCATCTAATTAAATATGAGGCAATCAAAAGACGGAGCACTGAAAAGATGTAAATATTTTGCACGTACTTACTTTGCGAGCAAAAAAGAATGACTTATTCAAGCACTTCTATTGCATTATTGTTAAGTTTTCTTGTTAAAAGTTTGAGAGGGTTTAATTAAATGAGAGGGTTCCCCCATTCGAGTGAAAATGATGTGTTAAACTTTATGGAGTTGAAAATTTAATCATGTGTCAGAGTTAGATTAAAGAAATTTAATTAATTGTGTTGGTTAATTTAAGGAAGGAGTGTGTTTAAGTGAAAATGAGGGTCTAAGCCAAAATAACGAGAATAAACATTGTTTTTAAAAATGAAATTAAATTGTTAATGAAGTAAACATTTGAAGTTGTTTTGTGAAAAATAAATTATTATTTGAAATAAGGTATTTTATTACAGTATTACGATGTTTATTTAATGAGTTTCTTTCAAAAATTCTCAATTTTTTTAATAATCGTGATCCCTTGTTATTATTAGAGTACATTGTATCTCTATTAAATTAGATTACATCATAATAATAATTATACTTTTAGTTGAAATAAAGCTAAAATCAAGAAGATTACTAATGTTTAAAATATTACCTTTTCCAACAATGAACTTGTTTTTTTATTAAATAAATAATTATTTAAACAAAGGTATTTTGTTAGTCGTTGCGATAAACTTATTTAATGAGTTTCTTACCAAAATTCCCAATTTTTTAATAGTCGTGATTCCTTATTATTATTAGAGTGCATCGTATTTCTGTTAAATTAGATTACATCATAACAATGTGATAATAAATTTTGTTTATTTACAGCTAAAAAAAAAGAAGGCTATACTTCAAATATTAATGCCAAAAATATTACCTTTTACAAAAAAAAAAACTTGTTTTTCATATCAAATAAATAATTATTTGAACTAATGTATCTTATTACAGTCATTGCAATAAACTAATATTTAATAAGTTTCTTACCAAAAATGCACAATTTTATTTAATGATGCTTCAAATTATCCCTTATTAATATTAGAATACATCGTATCTCCAATTAAATTAGATTACACCATAACAATATGATAATAATTTTTGTTAACAAAGTTAAGAAGAAATTAATTTTTCCAAATATATCCTTTTTTTTTTCAATTCCATCTAATAGCTCATACTCTCCCTATATATATATATATCTTGTTCAAATTTTCAATAGTTAAAAAAATAATTTTTATTCATCCACCTCATGTTCAAATACATTTTTGAACTTGTTGTGATGACACTTGATGTTAATACAGTTTTTTTTCAAATATTAATTTATTAAATTTAATTAATTAATTTTAATTTTTTTTGATTTAAGTTTTCTGCATATATGTACCAATAGATGGCACCAGATAAACGTAAAAAAATGAATGAAAATAATTTATAAAGGACTTTCTGCAATATAGGGGAAAAGTAGGAAATGACTTAAAAATTTTTTTTTATATTACATTACATTTTTATATTGTCATTTTATATTAACATCAGTGTTATTCATCATAAAGTAAAAAAATAACAGTTTGAACTTGAGTGGATGAATAAAACGTATTTCAGAACGATTGAAAATTTGAACAAGATATATAGGAGAATGAAATATAGAAGGAATTGAAAAAGCAATAATCAATTTGTATATCTGAAAATTTGAAATTAATGACGGGGACATTATGTTAATAGCTTTTTCTAGTCAATAAATAAAAAAAAAATTTTATGATAAAAATAATTTTAAAGTTTTATGCAGTTTCTCATCAGAAAAAAATATTTTTAATAAAATTATAGTTAGGATCATTCATAAAAATTAAAAAAAATTATTCATTTAAAATTTTTTAAGTTAATTTAATTAACGCATTTTGTTGTTAAAAAATACTTGGTGAATATTTTTTTTTTTCTTGTAGACATTTTTTTACTCTTTTTTCCTACTATTAGCTATACACTCTCCCTATATATTTTGTTCAATTTTCAATCATTAATAAAATATTTTTATTCATTCACTCAATTCAAATAAATTTTTTAACTTGAAGTGAATGGCAATTGGTGTTAATATAGTTTTCAAATATTAATTCAGTTAATTAATTTTACTTTTAGTTTTAGATTTAAGTTGCATATATCTACCAGTAGATGGCGCCAGATGTAAGAGGAAAATCAACTTATTTATAAAGGGGCTTTCTACAATATAGTGAAAATAAAACGTAGGAATTGACTTTAAATTTTTTTATATTACTTGTTTCTTTTTACTGACATAAATATTTGTTTCATATGTTATTATAAATTAATAACTTTTAGTTCTTCTTATTTTTTTTTTTTTAATTTTACAAAGCCGAGAATAATTTAATATAAATAGTTGAAATGTGAAATGGACTTAAAAATTATATTTTACTTTGGCTCACAAAATGTCTTTTTCTGACAAAGAATGGATTAACTAAGAAAAAATGAAATTGTTATATAAAAAAGAAAAAAAATGGAGAATAACTCTAAGTTTAAGGAATATTTTTGTCAAATTTTTAATATTTACTAAATGATAAAAAATGAAAAAAAAAAAAAAGTTAAAAAACACGTAGAAGAATCTGAATCTTAAAGAACTTCGGGTTCCTTTATTTGTTCACAAATGTTTGACTTGTCGGTGGTTCCAAAATAAATCATCTCTTGAATAATAACTAAGTTTTTATTAACCTACTAGGAATATTTAAAATTTTGGCCTAAACAAGTTAACACAATTTATTCTCTAAGGCCATTTAATAAATTCTATAAAACTCTCACATGTAGTTTTAAAACTCGCACAACTTTCGCCCAATTAACTTGGCGTCGCTGGTCAAACATTCATTCATCAAAATCAAATCAAATCCATAAATACAAATATAAAGAATGTTGCATTTTTTTTTTTTAAAAAAAAAAAAAAGAAATGTTAATCAATTTGTATATCTGGAAAGTTTGAAATTAATGATATGGAAATTATATTAATAGCTTTTTCTAGTCAATAAATATAATCATTTTAAAATATATATCTCATATTTCATGTAGTTTCTCTGCTGAAAATTTATTTTTTATTAAATTACAGTTAACATTATTCATAACAATTTTACCGAAATTAATTTAATTAAAACATTTTTTTTTGTTGTTAAAAAAAATTCTTAGTGAATATTTTTTTCTTGAGGTAGAAATTTTTTTGTAGTCTTTTCACTTTTTTAAGACGTAATATTTGTTACATACATTATTATATAGTAGTCACAATAACTTTTTATCCTTATTAAATTTTTAAAAGGAAGAAAAAGGAAAAAATAGTTTAAAAAAACCACCAAACACGGTTACAAAAGACTTAAAATTAATCTAAGAGAGCTAATTAAGTTCGAGGAAAGGAATGACCCCATTTATTCTTATTATTTTTTTTCAGATTGGAGTTTTGGAAGAAACGAAAAGTATAATGGGAAATTCTTTATGGTCTTAAGAAAAATAACTACATAATTTTTGAAGAAATTAGTTTCAGCAAGGGCTTTCATTTTAACCTTCTAATGTTATATGCTACACTAATAATATATAATAGAGAATCATCGTTGTGGAAAATTATATTTATATTTTTATTATTACGAAATAATGTAATATAAAAGTATGATATTTAAATTAAATTATCACGATATAAATTTTTTAGAAAAAGATTCATTTTTTATCATCAGTTTTTTGTAACAAAAAAATGTTTTTAAATAATAATAAAATATAAAGTAAAACAAAATGTGACAAAATTAGAAGTAATTTCATTGTATAAACTAAATAATAAATTTTTCATAAATATTTAATTATTAAACTTTTAATAAATCTTTAATTAGTAAATTTTTAATCAGCAAATGTGTAATAAATTTTAATTAGTAATTTTTAATAAATGTTATTATGTCATAGTTAAATTAGTAAATATTTTTATTGTATATAGGAAGAGTACTGTTTAGAAATAAAATACTAATAATTTTTATTTGTAATAGTAAATTAGTAAAATATTTTCATTGTATATATAGGAAGAGTACTGTTTAGAAATAAAATATTAATGATGCATTTAAAATATTTATATAACACAGTTATGAAAAAGTGGTGCAAAAATTATTTTTATAAATTCAATACTTTTATTTTTATAATCAATGCTGCTAAAGTGAAACAAAATATTTAGCTCATTTATAAAAATCTAAAAGCTATCAAAATCTTGAATGTACATGAACTGAAGTTCGCCATACAATGAGTATAGAGAACTTCAATATATAGTGCACATAAAAATTGTATTCAGTATATACTATGCACTGATGCTTACTCTATAAAGTCCGAAAGAGCTATAGTTGTATAATAACTTGTATCCTCTCCATTCCATGGTGCGATGGCGTATCCTATGCATAAGTTTCTCCGAGTCATTCCTCTGACACATCAAATCAGACATATTATATAGCTGTAGACAATGTGGCCAGGTTTGAAAGGAGTCTGTACAAAGCAATTAGGAAGGTGTAGATACGAATAGGATGCGGGATAATATTCAGCTAATATTCTATGAATATTCCATCCAACAAGCATAGTGAGCTGTGCATTCAACTCAGTGCTTTTCAAGTTAGTTTCGTGTCTTCGCAGGAATCATTGACCAGTTAAAACACCAACGTATTATCAGGACCCTATTGATTTTCCTATACGCTAACTAGGCTTCAGCCTGGGGGCCTCAAGATCAAGAGGGCCCTACATTCAAATTGTTAGAAAAATTAGAATGACACTATTCTGAAAACAGTAAACACTAAAACTGTGAATCGAAAATAAGGAGGAAATTATGAAATAAATTTATCTGAATTGAATTTGATTTAATCTTCAATGTATTGAATATATTTAATTTAATTTGATAAAAAATAGAATAATTTTTATTGCATATTTTATTTTTGGAGTCAAAGATTTTTATTATTTGAATTAGGTTTCTTTGTTAAATGTTGTGTGTCATGTTTGATTAGTTATTGTTACAAGTACCATATAGGGTGCTGAGAATAAATGTCCAAATAAGTGTTCTCGATTTCTTTATTATTTATTAACCATGCCGCGTTTTTATAAAGATTAGTACCAATCCAACATGTTTCATTTAACATATTGATATATATATCACAGTAATGATGTATTTTATTATCTCTCATGTAATTTACAAGCTTAAAAATAGGAAGTGAAAGGGTCTCATAAATGGAATAGCCTAGGGCCTCTTTTCATCTAAATCAGTCCTGCATATTATATACATATTTTTCCTACAAGAAAAAATTTTAGTAAAAATTTTATAAGCTTATATGGAAAACATATCATGGTGTGTATAAATCCCATTCACTATCTAACATAATTCAACCACACAGTTTCACACTATTTTCTTTCGAAAGGATTATGCTTTTGATGTAAAAATTACATTGGTTTACCAGCACAAATGGCTTTGTAGTTTAATTAAAGCGAATTTTTATTGTCTAGATGTACATTTTCGGTGCCTTATTGTCTGATTGCATTGTACAAAAATAAAGGGAATTTACTATAATAGTATTGGGAATTTATTGAAAATTTCGTTGATACCAGCATTAAATTGTGTCATTGAACTACAGTCTTGCTGTTCAGATATTATATCATATCAAGAAAATAATTTCTTTTAAACGATGAATATTTATTTTCTAGATTTTAAATATTTGTAAACTTTTGTCACATTGATTCAGGAAAATCTGAGAATATTCCCATTATTAAAGTATTGTAAAATAAATGTTCTTTTCCATTCGAAATCTGAAGAGTTAAAAGTAACATCAATTTAGAATATTGCATATAAAACATACACAGTGAGATCACTAGTGGTGTAAAACAAAAAAATTATACTTATTTTTTAACAATGCAGAGTAATTTTGTATTTCAAAATATAAAAGATTTTTGTGCAAAAAGCAATTAAAAAGATTTTGAATCGCGTATATTTTTAAAGGTATTTTCGGAAGTCCTATTTTTTTTTTTTTTTTCAAATACGTGAAATAAAGTTTTTATGTTTGCATTATTTTTAATAGAGATTAAGTGGCCTATTGGCCAATTGGCTAACTGCACTGGCCTTTAATACTACATGCTTCATGTTCGAATCTTGGCGGTGGCATGGATGTTTTTAGTGGTTTGGAATCCACGTTAAACTGTATGTCCTGGTCTAATTAGTCAAAGTGTGCACATTAGGCTACCGGAACCAGACTGTACCTTTCCAGAAATGGCTAAAGGGTGCTGGGTTATAGCGTATGTTTCGACATCCATCAGACCGATGAAGCAATAAATGTAATTCATAGGACAATGTAACCATTTGCCAATCAGTGGATGTCCAGTGTTGGCACTACCATGCTAAATGTTGTTCTCACAATATACAGCTATTAACAAGGATGCCCTAACCTTTCGTGCTGCTGAATTCAATACAGGGGCCACATTCGTTAAACTGTTGTTCTAGGCACATTTAGATGGAAGTACCACCTATGTACCCTTCTCCTTCTTTCATCTGTGGTTCATTTCCCATTTCCACTTCGTTTAGTTTAAATAAGTCTATTTTTATCATGCATGATAGGCTTTCACCACAATTTACCGCGAATAACCCATAAAATTCGTAGTCTCCGAAATTCTGACTACTTTTGAACAGAAAGCCAATAATCAATCCTTTATGGATGCCTGATAAATCGCTAATCAATAAACGAACTAATAATTGGCAATTGAAGTACCTTCGTTACTAAAAAGGAATTAAACTTCATCACCGTAATTAAATTTTGGTTTAATTTAGATCGCTGGTTATTTAAGTATTAAAAAAAAAAAAACTTAAACTATTTTCTGAATACCTACACCAAATCTGATGATAATAAGTGCCGTCTATGATTGGTTATAGCACTAACGTCAATAGTAAGAAATGATTACTCTAAAGTGCATTTTTTAAGCATTCTATGCTGATTTTAATGTGGAATGGTAGCCAGTTATACTGTGAGCTATCTGAATGGCAGCCTGTGGTACCTAAGGCCAATTGGATATCAGACAGCTTGTAGTAATACAAAAAAAAATTGTTATGTTAATGACCTGTATCTATTACATTTCATAAAATTCGTTAAAATATAAGAATTTCAATTTTAGAAAAATCAATAAAATGTATAAATTTTAAAACAAAAATTATTTGTTCGATTAACGTAAATTGCATATTATTTATAAAATAAATCTTAACCAATATTAACATTATTTATTATTATTATTTTAAAAAATTAATTACTTATTATTATTATTATTATGTTTATAATTTTTTAAATAAATCTTAACCAATATTAAGATTTTATATTATATTTTAAAACAAAAAAGAAGAATAGAATTTAAAAAAAAAACAAGCCTAATTGAGAAAAAAAAAGTTAATTTCTTGTAGGAAAAAAAAACAAAAATATTTGTTTTTTAATGTATTACAAGCCTAAAAGGAGTTAATGTACTACAAGCCTAAAAAAAGAAATCTTCATATGTAATTACAATACGATAACATGAGACTGATGAGAGAAATATTGATTTCTTTCACAGCTTCCATAGCAGCAAGTAGCGTATTAATAGGGCCCACATTGGTTGGAGAAAAGCAGATAAAATGCTATTATAAGATGGCAATCATTCTGAAACATTAACCACCACTTTGCTGAGCAAACAAAGCTTCCATTGTAGGGCTGACATTTTAATGGAATGTGCTTTAAAACTGCCAGGCAAACAGAATAAGCATTTTTGCCTTTTACTTCCATTTTCTTTCTACTAAGACTTTTCTCCGTATGAATGCTTTATGAAACATCAGAAGTTTTTGTTTGATATCGAATTGTGAAATGCGATGCTTATTTAAATATCTGGTGGGTTTTGGTTTTAAATTGTTTGAAATAAATAGAGAAATATGAATCTAGGAGCAGCACAGTTAATTTCAATTTCTATGTCTCGTGAATATTTCAGATATAAATCCTTTTTATTTTATCAGGATAAATTTAAGCATTAATATTTAAATTGAACCATTAAAATTATTTGATGCAATCTAAACAAAAGTATTTTTAGAGACTTTAGTAACATACTGGTATTTAAAAGGAAAAATAACTAACTGTAATCATCTCAAGTCTATGAAACAAAATCGTTTTTATTTATGTTAAATTTCTTATGTTTTTAATTAAACTTAAGGCTGAATAAATTTGTAGTAAAAAAAAAACTTCCGTTTAAAGTATTTCTAATTTAAACCTTGTTTTTTATAAACATATCAATTGAAGAAGAAATTTAATTTAATGCATAATTTCTTGTTGAATATTTAATAAATGTCTTAGAGGTGGGAAAAATAGAATATTTTACATACCACATAGGTCTTATAGTCTTGCTCTTTTTATCTGGCTTTTTAAAATGACTTCAACCAAAATTTCGTTTAAAGGTTTGAATAAAATGGGAATAAACCTCACACACAAAACATTTTTTTGTCAGTCGTTTCAGTCTTTTTATTTTATTATTGCCTAATTAAGCTTTATATTTGGCCATTCAAAAAAAAGGGTCACACATTGATTTCTACTATAATATACAGAAGAATTAAGTCACATTCTTTTGACATTTCTAATTTTCTTTTTCTGTTTCTGAATTACACTTGAAGAAATTTTACTTAACCACCATAAGAAAAAAACATGACATAATATATATACGTATCATTCAAATAAGAAAAAAAAAAAAAAAAAAAAAAGATTGAAGGCTCACTTTAACGAGCATGCATTTCTTCTTTAATTTAAGAAAGTTTTAATCATTAACAAATATAAAATTCTTCTTTGATTTAAGAAAAATTTACTCATTTTTAATCATTAATCACAAAACAAATTGAGATGATTTATAATAATTTCTCCAAAATGATTTATAATCATTTTTAATTTTTCCCCTTTCAAAGCATTTTATTTGTAAAAAAACAATCACTGCATTTAATTTATAAAAAAATATTACATTCCCATAAGTTAGAAGCCAATTTTATTCAGATGTCACCATATTAAACTAATGAGACATAACTGTTTGCAACACACGAATACTTCTGCAATACGTTTTTTTTTTTTCCCTCTTTCTCTATTCAATTCCTTTGAAAACCATTTTCATTAAAACTGTCAAGCTCGACAGCATTTTGCTTTTTTGTTTCTTCCATTTCACCACCAAGGCGTTTCTTTTTGTGCTGCAGAAATATTTTTCTTCTTTTTCGACGACATCCTTGTTATCGCCGTCTTTATTAGAACCAAAGCCTCAGAGAAGAATCTTCTCAAATAGAGCTCATTATACCCCCAACAAGCCCTACCCCTACCCTCCTCGAGGGCTTAATGATTTAAACACCGAAGTGCCGGACAAGAAACAAGCCCCAGATTCAAAGACAAGTGGCACTGGTATGTTCGAGCAAAATTAATTTCTGCTCTCCTCATTGGTGGAAAGTCATTAATTGCATCTCAGACTGACTTCAGCACCCATTGTCTCAAAAAGCTGCGTTTTACTGCTGTCATTATTCACTTTACTTTGTGTTTTTACTTGCAGCAGCGTTTGAATTTCAAAGCAGGAATAAACATTTGCACTAACAGCTTTTCTTTAACGATTTTTGTACTTTTTTTGCAGCTAAAACCTTCGATCGAAAAGTTTATGTTTCATTTATATAAATATTATTCATAAAATAAATTATTTATATATCATTTTCTCAGATTAGCAATGAGTTAATCCGTCGACTGCCAACCTATCATCCTGGGGTGTGAAGAGCTCCCAGAAAGACCACGGGCAGTCTACGATGTCTCCTATGAGTGTTTTCTAAAGTTAAAAACACCATGGCTGTTACTCTGAACAAGCGCAAGCGAGTTCAGGTAATGGGAGTGAGCCTTGCTCATTGAGAAGTTATCTCAATGCGTATCTGACGATTACTTTTGGCTTAAAAACTAAATGTAAATTTAATTCTAACGAACTGGCGCAGGGTAAAGATTCGGATCTTTGACCGCGAGGTTGAGGGTTCAGATCAGAACTCTGTTCCTTTTCTACTCCCCTTTTTATTGCTACGTTGTGCTTTAAATTCATTATAACCTTCCGACTAGTAACTAAGTTAGGTTTTTATTTTTTTTTTTTTTCGTTCGCTTTTTTACCCTTTTTTGTTAGGAAAACAAAAGGATTGATATAAAAATTATAAAAATAAAAATAAAAATTATAAAAACTGAAAAATCAAATAAAAACTATAAAATTGAAAAATAGTCACAGGTTCTGTGATGGGTCTTTTTGTGGGGACTTTGTTTATATTTTTTTACCTTTCAGATGCTCCTATTGGCTCCCACGATTCAGCATAATTCTCCAATCAGTGTATAGTAAACAACGGGTTGGGGGGTTGTTTACGTTTTGCAATAGTCTATGGCATCAACAACTGGTCCCTAATTGTACCGAATTTAAAAACTTAACTTTTAAATTCTTTTATTTTTTATCTTACTTTTAAATAGTATTTTTTTTTTTTTTTTTTTTTTGAGTACCATACATTAATTTTAGAAACTTTAATCTTTAATTTTTTACTAACAATAATTAAGCAGCCTTTATTAAATTCAAAGCATATTTATTAATTAAGATGAGGTTTTGGGGTATTTCCCCCTGTTGGTACTCCGTAATCGGTACGCCATTTGCAGTATATATCATTTAAATAAGAAAAGGGGGATGAAAAATAATCTACATTTTTATCTGCAATAAGGTCTGGAGATGGAGGCTATAATGTGTTATTTATGTTGTTTTTATGCTACTCAATTTCCGATTTTGGGACAGACTAGAATGTCTATTCCTCTTTTACTGAATGAAAACAGTTATCAATTTTGTATTAAATGCTTCAAAGGCGGAAATTTTTGTCATGCTTTCTGTACAATACGAAACTAAATCATCTGTTGTAACTGTTAGTATGTAATTATAGGTTGCGCAGTCACCTGCTAACCCTCGACATATGGTGGGAGATTTAACAAGCTCCGTCAAAAAGAATCCTTAGCGAATTGATTCATTCACTTAATCTTTGTGAATCGGTTACTGCTCTGCGTAGAAAGCCAAAAAAACGGAATCCCATGGAAGAAGATGTCCTTTGTTGTGTCTAGGATTAGAAACCTCGGTTTCTACGAAGACTAAGGCAAGATATTTATTGTTTTTCATTAAAATCAGAAATGGATTTATGACTTAGAGCCAACATGCAAATTTGAGCGTAGAGCTGGATGGCGATGGGCAAATAAACAGAATCATCTCCAGCGGCCAAATAAATGTTTTTATATTAACCATTAAAAATCATAAGAAAAGCATGATATAATATATATGCATACCCTTCAAATAAGGAAAAAAAAATAAAGATTCAATTTTAAAGAATATGCATTTCTTCTTTTTGATTCAAGACAAATTTAATCATTTTTCAAAAAAAAGAAATAATTTATGATAATTTATATTATAATTTCTCCAAAATGATTTATAATCATTTTTTTAATTTTACTCTTTCAAAACATTTCCTTTGTAATAAAAAATCATTGCATTTAATTTTTAAAAAAAATATTACATTCCCATAAATTTCGAAGCCAATATTACTCAGATGCCACCATAAAAACTCTCATGAGACATAACTGCTTGCAACACACGAAGATACTTCTGCAATACGTTTTTTATTCTCTCTGTCTCTATTCAATTCCTTTGAAAACCATTTTCATTAAAACTGTCGAGCGTGACAGCATTTTGCTTTTGTTTCTTCCATTTCACCACCAAGGCGGGTTCTTTTTGTACTCAGAAATATTTTTCTTCTTTTTGAAGACGACATCCTTGTTATCGTCTTTATTAGAACCAAAGCCTCAGAGAAAGAATCTTCTCAAATAGGGCTCATTATACCCCCTCCAACAAACTACTCCCCTCCACCCCTCCTCGAAGCTTAATGGTTAAACACCCAAGTGCCGGACAAGAAACAAGCCCCAGATTCAAAAGACAAGTGGCACTGGTATGCTCGAGCAAAATTAATTTCTACTCTCCTGATTGGTGGAAGGTTATTAGTTGCATCTCTCCAGACTGACTTCAGCACCTATTGTCTCAAAAAAGCTGCTTTTAACTGCTATCATTATTCACTTTACTTTTATCACCTTTCTTTTATTTTTATTTTTTACTTGCAGCAGGGTTTGGATTTCAAAGCTTGGAATAAACATTTGCACTAACAGCTTTTCTTTAACGATTTTTATACTGTGTTTGCAGCCAAAACCTCTAATCGCAAAAAGTTTATGTTTGACTTTTTTCTTAAATATTATTTACATATTATTACATTTAAAGCATTTATGCTACAGACGCGTGACAGTACACCACACCGCTCTATGATAATATTAGACTGAGACCTACGGTTTAAAGTGGATTCGAACCACTACAAAGTTCTATGGCACCGTCGGGATTTGAAACGGAAACCTATGGTGACGAGCGCCAGGGCGCTATCTACTCGGCCATCAGGCCCCTAAATTGTAAGTTATAAATATGATATATTATATAAAGAATGTAACTTAATTTTCTAGTAAATAAATATTTAAATTTTATTTGAATAGTATGGATAGATATTATTTCAATAACATAACTGTCATAAAATATATTTAAAAAGTAAAGTATAAAAAAGAACAATATTTATGCTTCTGTATTTATAAAAAACCCAGATTGATTGTATTTAAGCATTACTTGGAAATCCTGTATCTCTAATCGGACTTTAAAAATCTATTCTATTTTTACATAAATATTTTCTGCTAGCATGCACTCTTTGCTAAGATATCAAAAACCTTGAAATAAAATGCCGAATTGTTCAAAATCCTATCAAATCGCATCCCTCTATTAAAAATGATTTCTAAACCTTTCACCCTATCAAGATTCCCCTCTCAGTTTGTTTTTCTCATAACTTCTTTGGCGCTTGTTTGCTGCAAAGCACGCTTTCATTTCAAGAATCGATTTTATTGAATAGACAGCAAAAAGCAGTGCTTCAGAAAGACCGTTTTTGCGAATATGAATTGCATACATATCTTTAACATTCATGGCTTCTTTTGAATGGCGAAAAATAACATATCTGCATTTTAAAATATTATTTGTTAATATCGCAAACCTCTTTCTTATGTTACATACCTTTTTTTTTTTTTTAATTTGCATGAACATTTCAATCTATAAAGATGCTTATTGGGTATCTGCATTCAATTGTTGTTTTTAAACATGACATAAAATAAATGGTTATGCATATATTCTAGACAAAACAATATTACGTTATTGAGTACAAAAAGTATTAATAAAATGTTAATATTTATAAATAAAATGATGATTTTTACAGTTCTAATTTATACAAATACTTAAATAATATTTTAATTTGAACTCCTTTTTACTTTTATTACAGTAGCACCTCTGTAAATCGAACTTCAAGAGAGACGCCAAATAATTCGAGTTATAGAGTTTTCGACTTATGGAGGATTTCGACTTAAGCGGATTTTGTATGGAAATATTCGACTTGTGAGAAGTTTAGATTCTTTTTCTATATTTTGAGTTAGAGAGTCAAAATAAATAAAAGTTCAAGTTACAGAGGTAATAAACATGCTTATTTGTTAGAGTTCAAATGAAATCCAATAGCAATAATAAGAGTTATAATAAGAATATTTCGTAGATTTTGGTTATTATATTTTCTGTACACTCAATACATTGTTTTTGTAAGAAAACAATGACGTGCATGTCGGCCAATCATTAAAGTCGGGAACTTATTTTTTCTTCGAGCTATAGATTTAATTAGTTTCAAATGATCGAGTTTTAAAAAGGTTGTAAAATATAAACTTTGCTAATGTTCGAGATACAGAGGTCCAATTTTTTTTTTTCGATTACTGAGGGGCAAATATATACCAAATGGCTTGCGGATTAACTCATCATTACGACATATAGAGCGTTGAAATTTCGAGTAATGGAGATTTTTAGGGTTGAAGGAAGGGAACACAAAATTTTTTGGAGTTGTTGAGGTTTTCGACTTATCGAGTTCGACTTAAAGAGGTTCTACTGTATTAATTTTCAGTTAATATAGTTAGCAAATGAACAAAAAAAAATATTTACGAAATAGAAATTTTCAGACGAGATTGTTTCCGGTTATATTAGATTTACTTTAATGTTCTTTCTGAAGTTGTGAGAATTTTATTTTTTGAATAATATGGATAGATTTTTATTTGAATAACATAACTGTAATAAAATATACTTAAAAAGTGAAATATAAAAGATGTTTCTGTACTTAAAGAAACCCCGGATATATTGTATTTAAACATTACTTGAAATCGTGTATCTCTAATCTGACTTTAAATATCCATTCTCTTTTTACATAAATATTTTCTGCGAGCATGCACTCTTTTTAAGATATCGAAATAAAACGCTGAATTGTTGAAAATCCCATCAAATCATTCCTCTATTAAATGATTTCTGAACCTTTCACCGTATCAAGATTCCCCTCCAGTTTTGTTTCTCATAACTTCTTTGGTGCTTGTTTGCTGCAAAAATACGCCTTCGTTTCAAAAGAATCGATTTTACTGAATAAACCTGCCAGCAGAAAGCAGTGCTTGAGAAAAAACCGATTTTGCGAATATGAATTGCATACATATCTTTAACATTCATGGCTTCTTTTGAATGGCGAAAAATAACATATCTGCATTTTAAAATAGTATTTGTTAATATCGTGGACCTCTTTCTTATGTTGCATTTCTTTTTTTTTTTTAAATTTACATGCATATTTCAATCCATAAAGATGCTTATCTAAATATTGGGTATCTGCATTCAATTGTTGTTTTTAAACATGACATAAAATAAATTGTTATGCATATATTCTAGACAAACAATATTACGTTACTGAATACATAAAAGTATTAATAAAATATTAACATTTATATTGGTTTTTAGTGTTCCAATTTATACAAATACCTAAATAATATTTTTAATTTTAAAACCTTTATTTTATTATTAATTTTCAGCTGATAAATATTTTCACAAACGGACAAAAAAATATTTACAAGAAACGGTAATTTACCATAACTACTACCCATAACTACTTTAAAAGAAAATTAAAATACTTTGTGTAACCGTTCTAGTTTTCCTTTTAATATAGTACCACGTAACGTTTTAGTTATTAAAAATTAAAATTATTTTTATTGTAATTAAAACCCCCTCTAAATGTTTGCTATAATGCAACCCTTTTGGAATCAGTTTTTCATGACTGCTTGCCAGTTGTCGACCCCATGTGTGATCAGACTGTAAGGCTATTGTAAGCACTATTGAAAAAACTTTTTTTCTCACATGAGAATTAATTTTAAATATTTTTAATAAAATTAAAACATTTTCCATTAAAGAAAAATTTTAAAGATATAATAACGTAAGTTTGATAGTCAAAATCCATATATATTTATATATATACATAATAATTACTTTTAAAAATAAAAAAAAAAAAAACTGACTAAATAATTATTTTTCACAGGTTTTTAACTAAGTATTTCCTTATCTTCATATAATTTATATCCCCAATTTACTCATGCCCATAAATTAAGGATAATTCAGAATCACACAGAAATTGAACTCTAAAATAAAAATTTCACCTGTAGGAACTATCACACACATCTTGAAGAATATGCAAATTCATTTGGATGAGTGGAAGGAAGCATTTGGATGATTTTTTACGTGGTAGAATTATCGGACGACTGGAATGTGGACGTACCCAGCGGGAGTAATCGAGGAACTTGGAATCTGCCCAGAATGTCATCTCCGGGCTTTGGCAACGATTCAAGATGATGGTAATGTGAGTAGATGTTACAGCTCGTTCGCCCCCGAGGTTATAATAACACCGAATGAGGACTGATATTTGCTGTTACTTCCAAAAGAAACAGATGGAGCACAACATCAAACCTGTCTTGTCAGCTACCGGTACGGCAGTTTCAAGGCAGACCGTGTACAGACGCTTAGGGCACATTGGTCTATATGCTCGTAGGCCGGTCAGATGTGTTTCACTTACTGCAACTCACTGTCGCCTACGATGAACCTGGAGTAGAGAGCATGCATGGTGGACACCACAACAGTGGTCTTGTGTGATGTTTTTCCGACGAGTCCAGGTTTAGTTTGCAGTCTGATTCTCGCCGGACTTTCATGTGGTGAGCGCCAGGTACCCGTTACCATCAAGAGAAACCATTGAACGGCACCGTTACGGTGGTGCAGGATGGCTCGTTTGGGGGAGAAATTATTCTTGGCTCAGAACTGACCTGCATGTTCAGAGTGTAACGATGACAGGCCACATCTATCGGGATGTCATTCTGGAACAACATGTACGTTTGTTTCAGGGGCGCCATGGTGCTGAATTTCTGTTTATGGATGACAACGCCCGTCCTCACCTTGCAAACATTGTAGACGAATGCCTTCAATTGGAGGATATCACCCATGTGGATTGGCTAGCATACTCACCGGACTTGAATCAATAGAGCATGTGTGAGATATGCTTGGCCGACGAATTTACAGCCCGTCAACGCCCTCCCACCTGTCAACCGGAACTTCGAGGGCATTGCTTGATGAGTGGTGTAATATTTCCAAGATCAGATTGATAATTTGATACTCGGCATGCCTAGGCGTTGTAAGGCCTGTATTGCATCGTCCGGGAGACATACTCCATATGAACCATCATACTAACCATGTTATACTGTTTTTGTAAAATAGGTTCTTTTTGAAATTTGCTCAGGGAGTAAAAATTGCAATTTTTTATTAATTATGCCAAACATATAGTATCTTTTTGCTCTTTACCTTTTGTTTAATAAATAGACTTCATAAATAAGACAAATTTGTTTTGTTTCTGTCTCTTTCTTTGCCTGAACTTCGTAATCCTTAATTTATGGACATGAGTATTTATATACATTCAGTGAAGATAATAAAATATTTAGTTAAACACTTGTAAAAGATAATTAATTAGTCAAATTTTGAAAATACTTCGTCTTATAAGACTTGCAATCAAAAAGTTCCTGAATTTCGCTGTAACATTTTATTACCACAATATAGGTGCACATTAGCTTATTACTTAATAGATACACATTTACTTAATAACCTTCAAAGTAAGTTCCTTCCAGAACACAGGCACTTTGTCCCTCATACCTGCCATTGCTGGAAACACTGTTGAAATTCCTTGTTGTTCCCAATTCTGTCCTTCAATGTTCAGTAATTGCGTTGGTTTTGATGTGTTTTTACGATGTCGAAAAACATCCTCACAAACATCCATGCCTCCGTCATGATTCGAACCTGTAGCCAGAGTACTAGCCAATTGGCCATCAGGCCGCAATCTGGCTGTAAGAGAGAGACAGTAAGAAAGTCTCGTCATCAGTGACGATTGTCTCAAGAAACAACTGATCGTCTATGTATTTTTCACAACATTCGGCTACAATCACACTAATATGAATTCAGTAGTAAAAATTATAGTGATAGTAAAAAATAATTAATTATATTATGGTAATAAAGAGTTACAACGAAATTCTGTGAACCTTTTGACTGCCCCTCATATGTAATTTACTACTAGTATAAAATAAGCATAAAATAAGTAATGTAGCACATTATTAGTATGAAAGAGTAAACTTAAAATTGTTGCCATGAATATAAAAATATCTGTCTATCTTAATTAAAACTAAATTATAACTAAATTATGTTTATTATAGTTTGAATTTTATCATTTAAAAAATTTTCAATCATTAAGATTTTTAACACATTTCTTAAATAAACTCGAATTTTTGAACGTCGTACAATAAAACCTTTTAGCGACTGTATATTTTGAAATTTTTGGTTTTGAAAAATAATTGATATAACTAATGCATCTAATTAATCGCTAATTATCAAAAAATATTTTTTAAAAAAAGTTGCTAATATAAAACCGTTGTATATAGTAATTTTTTTACCATCGATCATAAATACTATTTGAAATTTCTTCAAATTTTTAATAATGAATTCCTTTATTATTAAAAATTACTAAAATGATTTTTACTAATAAATAAATATTTTCTTTTAAAGAAGTAAATTAGAGTTATTTGAAATTAGAAACATCCGTTGCAACTTTTTTAATTTATTCTCCTCATTCAAAAATAGAAGCTTTGGTTTTAAATACAAAGCTTTGTATTTTTTGGGGATTAATATTTTATTTCATATTGCAAATGATTTTCAATAGACATAGAATGATTCTAATTAAAAAAAAAAATAGCAAGATGATGAATTAGAGAGGCAGAAATCATTAGCCAATATATGGAAAAAAAAATCCAAAAGGATGCCTAAAAAAAGGTAAATAGAATTTTTAATGTTTTTGAAGTAAAATCGCTAAAGACAACAACGTTTTTGTTAAATAAAAAAAAAATGTTTTAAAATAAAGAACTATTTTCCAAATGTGGCATGAACATATTATTTGTCGAAACGTTTGGTTTACTGTATAGCGTGAAAGTTTTAAAAAAATACAACTGTAATGTTTATCTTTTATCTGCAATTATCACTGTACACAAGAAAATAAAAGCTGTTAATATAATACAATGAAACAAATTAGGAATAATTTTATTTTCTTAATAACAATATTCTACTTAGGCAAAAAAAAAATTTTTTATTAAAAAGTCAAAAAAAAGGTTTAACATATTGAAAAGAAATTATAAATTTTTAATCAGTGACATTAAATTTAAAATATCACTAAAGCGTATGAATGGATCATATCAATTCCTAAAATATTTATTCTGTTAATGATATCAAGAAGTACAGCTTTTTATTTGATTTGTAAGTAACTGAATGAATGGAAATTAAATGAGTTTTTCTATAACTTCAAAGGACACACATCATATGTTTCAATTCCCACGAAAAGGTATTATTTCAAGAAAAAAAAAAAATTACATACACTAGAGAATTATTTATCTTTCATTTCCATTTGATATTTTCATGGAATGAGTACTCAAACGAAAAACAGTATTTTAATGTAAGCATTAAAAACAATTAAATCATTCAGACGATAAGGAAATAAGAAGTCAGAAGGAAAAAAATAGATCCTGACATAAAATTGGAATGGAGATTTTTATTTCACATTTTTTAAAGGTTGGTTTATTATATCTTGTTTGCTTGAAGATACTTCAGATGTTAATTTTATTAGAAGAGAGATAAAAAACGATGAAGCATGAGTTAAAAAAATTAAAAACTAAAAGAAACACAGAAAGGAAAACTTTCATTCTTTTGGAATTTCATTTTGTCCAAAAGACCTTTGCAATTTCCATTTTTATCAATGTATTCAGCGGATCGAGAGATGAACTATGTTTTTTTCTCCCATACACTTTTTTTTTTTAATCTTAAAAATTGGGTAAAAAGATTATATTTTCCTATCTCGTCCAATGAAGAACAAAGAGACTTTCTGAAACTCTCGAGAAAGTTAATAAGGTTTAGTTATTTTTTTTTCTTGTTTCCATAATTTTTTCATCGTCAGAGGTTCTTTCGCTTGCAGAAAGTGTTCTTTCTGCCTTGGACCAATTTTAATTGATACTTTTTTACTTTTACTGAAAAACACTATATAAATGTATTTCTATTTATATATTATATATAGTTTTTATACAATATAAAACTGAAGAAAATTCAATGCTGCTATTAGACAAGCTTTTGCTTCATTTAAAAAATTGGGGTTTCTTTTGACGGTGTTTTTATATAAATTAAATTGGTAGTATCCGATAGGAAATATAAATGATTTATATATAAACTATTGAAATGTGAATATAAAAATCATACAGCTTTGGTTTTTACAAAATAAACAAAACTTTTTGTGAAGACTATTGAGGATTTAAAAGAAGCATTTATCCACGAAACCAATATTCTCTCCTCCAAAATATTATTTTAAATTAAAAAAATATCAACAAAAATTAAGTTCTAACTTGTGATAGAAATTATAAGTTTTATTCAGTGATATTAAATTTAAAATACAAGGAAATATAACTTATATATAAGTTAAATAATATATAAGTTAAAAACTAAAGTGTAAAATGGATCATATCAATTCATAAAATAGTATTTATTCTGTTAATAATATCATGAACAAATTATAGCTTTTTATTTGATAAGTAAGTAACTGAATGAAAGGAAATGAAATGAGTTTTCTATAACTTCAAAAGATACATCATCATGTTTCAGTTCCCATGAAACGGCATTATTTGAAAAAAAAAATTAAACACACTAGAGAATTATTTATCTTCATTTCATTTGATATTTTCATGGAATGAGTACTCAAACGAAAAAAAGTATTTTAATGTAAGCATTAAAAAACAATTAAATCATTCAGACGATCAGGAAATAAGAAGTCAGGAAGAAAAATGGATCCTGACATAAATTGGAATCGAGATTTTTATTTCAAATTTTTTAAAGGTTGGTTTATTATGTCTTGTTTGTTGAAGATATTCAGATGTTAATTTTATTTGAAGATATAAAAAAAAAAAAAAAAAAGCATGATGAAAATTAAAAATAAAGGAAACACAGAAAGGAAAACTTTCATTCTTTTTGAATTTACATTTGTCCAAAGACCCTTTTGCAATTTCCATTTTTATAAATGTATTCAACGCATCGAGTGATGAACTATGTTTTTTTTTCTTATACACTTTTTTATTAATCTTAAAAATTGGGTAAAAAGTGATTATATTTTCCTATCTCGTCAATGAAGAACAAAGAGATTTTTGAAACTCACGAGAAAGTTAATAAGGTTTAGTTATATTTTTTCCTTTCTTGTTTCCATAATTTTTATCGTCAGAGTTCTTTCGTTTGCAGAAAGTGTTCTACCTTGGACCAATTTTAATTGATACTTTTACTTTTATTACCGAAAAACACTATATAGTATTTATATTTATATATTATTATATAGTTTTTATACGTAACAAAACTGAAGAAAAATTTAATGCTGCTATTAGACAATCTTTTGCTTCATTTAAAAATTGGGGTTTCTTTTTGATGTTTTTATTTAAATTAAATTGGTAGTATCCCGACAGAAATATAAATGATTTATATATAAACTATTGAAATGCGAATATAAAAATCATACAGCTTTGGTTTTTACAAAAATAAACAAAACTTTTGTGAAGACTATTGAGGATTTAAAAAGAAGCATTTATCCACGAAACCAATATTCTCCTCTCCAAAATATTATTTTTAAATTAAAAATAAATATCAACAAAAAATTAAGTTCTAACTTAATGATAGAAATTATAAGTTTTTATTCAGTGATATTAAATTTAAAATACAAGAAAATATAACTTATAAAGGGTTTGAAATGGATCATATCAATTCTTAAAATATTTATTCTGTTAATAATATCATGAACAAATTATAGCTTTTTATTTATAAGAACTGAATGAAGTTAAATGAAAAATGAGTTTTTCTATAACTTCAAAAGATACATCATATGTTTCAGTTCCCATGAAACGGCATTATTTGAAGAAAAAAAATTAAACACACTAGAGAATTATTTATCTTCCATTTCCATTTGACATTTCCATGGAATGAGTACTCAAACGAAAAACAGTATTTTAATGTAAACATTAAAAAAACAATTAAATCATTCAGACGATCAGGAAATAAGAAGTCAGTAAGAAAAAATGGGATCCTGACATAAATTGGAATTGAGATTTTTATTACAAATTTTTAAAGGGTTTATTATGTCTTGTTTGTTGAAGATATTCAGATGTTAATTTTATTTGAAGATAGAGATAAAAAAATGATGAACCATGAGTTAAAAAGTAAAAGGAAACACAGACAGGAAAACTTTCATTCTTTTTGGAATTTCATTTTTTCCAAAGATTCTTTTCGTAATTTCTATTTTTATCAATATATTCAACAGATCGAGTGATGAACTATGTTTTTTTTTTCTGTACACAGTTTTTTTAATCTTAAAGATAGGAAAAATATAATCACTTTTACTCTATCTCGTCCAATGAAGAACAAAGAGATTTTTGAAACTCTCGAGAAAGTTAATAAGGTTTAGTTGTTTTTTTCCTGTCTTGTTTCCTGGATTTTTTTTATCGTCAGAGTTCTTTCGTTTGCAGAAAATGTTCTGCCTTGGAATAAGTTTGGTTTATTTTAGTTTTCGGACTCTTTTAATATTTCTGAAAAATTTTTGTATTTATATTTGTTTATGTTATATAAAAAAATGGAAAAATATTTTACATAACAAAACTGATGCTACTTTTAGGTACTCTACTATATGTGATGCTACTTTTAGATAATCTACTATATGATGCTACTTTAGATAATTTATATATATGTATGACGCTACTATTAGATATGCTAATATTAGATAATATTTTCCTTATTTAAGAATTGTTTTTTCTGATACGATTTTATTTTAAATTAAATGGGCTGTCTCCAACGTGAATATAAATAATTTATATATAAACTGTTGAAATACGAATATAAAATTAATCATTCTGTTGCTTTGGTTTTTAAAAAATAAACTAAACTTTTTGTGAAGAATGTCGAGGATTTAAAACGAAGTATTTATCCATCAAACCAATGTTCCTCTCATCAAAATATTATATTAGATTGAAAAAAATATAGTCAAACAAAAATAAGTTCTAACTTCATGAAAGAAATTATAATTTTTATTTAGTGACATTAAATTTAAAATACAAGAAAATATAACTGAAGGTTATCAATGGTACATATCAAATGGTAAAATATTTATTCTTTTAATAATATCAAGAAAAATACAGATTTTTATTTGATATTATAGTAACTGAATGAAAGGAAATGAAATGAGTTTTTTCTGTAACGTCAAAGGATACATCATATGTTTCAATTCCCAAGAAAAGCCATTATTTTAAGAAAAAAAATTAAACACACTAGAGAATTATTTATCTTCCATTTCCATTTGACATTTTCATGGAATGAGTACTCAAACGAAAAACAGTATTTTAATGTAAGCATTAAAAATAATTAAATCATTCAGACGATCAGGAAATAAGAAGTCAGTAACAAAAATAAAATACTGACATAAATTTGAATCGAGATTTTTATTTCAAAGTTTTTAAAGGGAGGTTTATTATGTCTTGTTTGTTGAAGATATTCAGATGTTAATTTTTATTAGAAGATAGACATAAAAAAAAAAGCATGATGAACCATGAGTTAAAAAAAAAAACTAAAGGAAACACAGACAGGAAAACTTTCATTCTTTTTGGAATTTCATTTATTCCAAAGATTCTTTTCGTAATTTCTATTTTTATCAATATATTCAACAGATCGAGTGATGAACTATGTTTTTTTTTTCCTGTACACAGTTTTTTTTAATCTTAAAGATAGGAAAATATAATCACTTTTTACTCTATCTCGTCCACTGAAGAACAAAGAGATTTTTGAAACTCTCGAGAAAGTTAATAAGGTTTAGTTGTTTTCTTCCTGTCTTGTTTCCTGTATTTTTTTATCGTCAGAGTTCTTTCGTTTGCACAAAATGTTCTGCCTTGGAATAAGTTTGGTTTATTTTAGTTTTTCGACTCTAATTTTAATTGAAAATTTTACTTTTACTTTTTACTATTTGAAAAATTTTGTATTTATATTTGTTTATGTTTTATAAAATGGAAAATATTTATACATAACAAAACTGATGCTACTTTTAGGTACTCTACTATATGTGATGCTACTTTTAGATAATCCACTATATATGATGCTACTATTAGATAATTTTACAATATATGTATGACGCTACTATTAGATATGCTACTATTAGATAATATTTTCCTTCATTTAAGAATTGTTTTTTTTTTTTGATACGATTTTATTTAAATTAAATGGGCTGTCTCCCAACATGAATATAAATAATTTATATATAAACTGTTGAAATACGAATATAAAATTAATCATTCTGTTGCTTTGGTTTTTTAAAAATAAACTAAACTTTTTGTGAAGAATGTCGAGGATTTAAAAACTGAAGTATTTATCCATCAAACCAATGTTCCTCTCATCAAAATATTATATTAAATTGAAAATATTATAAACAAAAATTAACTTCTAACTTCATGAAAGAAATTATAATTTTTTATTTAGTTACATTAAATATAAAATACAAGAAAATATAACTGAAGGTTATCAATGGTTCATATCAAATGGTAAAATATTTATTCTCTTAATAATATCAAGAAAAATACAGATTTTTTTTTGTATAAGTAACTGAATGAAAGGAAATTAAATGAGTTTTCTGTAACGTCAAAGGATACATCATATGTTTCAATTCCCAAGAAAAGCCCTTATTTTAAGAAAAAAAAAATTAAACACACTAGAGAATTATTTATCTTCCATTTCCATTTGATATTTTCATGGAATGAGTACTCAAATGAAAAACAGTATTTTAGTGAAAGCATTAAAAATAATTAAATCATTCAAACGATCAGAAATAAGAAGTCAGTAAGAAAAATAAAATACTGACATAAATTGGAATCGAGATTTTCATTTCAAAGTTTTTTAAAGGGAGGTTTATTACGTCTTGTTTGTTGAAGATACTTCAGATGTTAATTTTATTAGAAGAGAGAGATAAAAAAACGATGAAGCATGAGATAAAAAAAAATAAAACAAAGGAAACACAGGCAGGAAAACTTTCATTCTTTTTGGAATTTCATTTTGTCCAAAGACCCTTTTGCAATTTCCATTTTTATCAATGTATTCAGCGTATCGAGTGATGAACTATGTTTTTTTTTTTTTTTCCTGTACACATTTTTTTTTTTTTAATCTTAAAAATTTAGTAAAAAGTGATTATATTTTCCTATCTCGTCCAATGAAGAACAAAGAGATTTTTGAAACTCTCGAGGAAAGTTAATAAGGTTTAGTTGTTTTTTTCCTGTCTTGTTTCCTGGATTTTTTTTTATCGTCAGAGTTCTTTCGTAGCAGAAAATGGACTAAGTTTGGTTTATTTTGTTTTTCGGACACCAATTTTAATTGATACTTTTACATTAATTTCCAGAAAAATACTATATTGTGTTTATATTTATATATTTTTATATTTTTTTTATACATAACGAAACTGAAGAAAAATTTAATGCTACTATTAGACAAGCTTTTGCTTCATTTAAAAAAAAAAAAAAAAAAAATTGGGGTTTCTTTATAATGCGTTTATATTTAAATTAAATTGATAGTATCCAAACAAAAATATAAATAATTTATATATAAACTATTGAAATGCTAATATAAAAATCATGCAGTCTTGGTTTTTTTTTTATAAAAAATAAACGAAACTTTTGTGAAGAATATTGAGGATTTAAAAGAAGCATTTATATACTAAACCAACCTTCTTTTTTCAATATATTATTTTTAAATTGAAAAAAAAAATTATCAACAAAAATTAAATTCTAATTTAATGAAAGAAATCATAAATTTCTATTCAGTGACCTTAAATTTAAAATATAACTAAAGGGTATGAATTGATCATATTGTAAAATATTTATTCTGTTAATAATATCAAGAACAAAGACTAGCTTTTTATTTGATATGTAAGTAACTGATTGAATGGAAATTAAATGAGTTTTTCTATAACGTCTATGGATATATCATATGATTCAATTCCCATGAAAAGACATTTTTTTAAGAAAAAAATTAAGCACACTAGAGAATTATTTATCTTCCATTTCCATTTGATATTTTCATGGAATGAGCAGTCAAACGAAAAACAATATTTTTTAATGCAAGCATTAAAAACAATTAAATCATTCAGCCGATCAGGAAATGAGAAGTCAGGAAGAAAAATAAGATTCTGACATAAATTGGAATCGAGATTTTTATTTCAATTTTTTTTTAAAGGGAGTTTATTATGTCTTGTTTGTTGAAGATACTTCAGATGTTAATTTTATTTGAAGAGAGATAAAAAATGATGAAGCATGAGTTAAAAAGAAGTAAAGGAAACACAGACAGGAAAACATTCATTCTTTTTGAAATTTCATTTTGTCCAAAGACCCTTTTTGCAATTTCCATGTTTATCAATGTATTCAATGGATCGAGTGATGAAATAGTTTTTTTTTTCTGTAGACAGTTTTTTTTTTTTTAATCTTAGAAATTGGGTAAAAAAGTGACTATATTTTTCCTATCTCGCCCAATGAAGAACAAAGAGATTTTTGAAACTCTCCAGGAAGTTAATAAGGTTTAGTTGTTTTTTCCTGTCTTGTTTCCTGGATTTTTTTTTTTTATCATTAGAGTTCTTTCGTTTGCAGAAAATGTTCTGCCATGGACTAAGTTTTGGTTTATTTTAGTTTTCGGACACTAATTTTAATTGATATTCTTACTTTTATTTCCAGAAAAATACTGTATTGTATTTATATTTATATATTTTTATATAGTTTTTATACATAACGAAACTGAAGAAAAATTTAATGCTGCTATTACACAAACTTTTGCTTTATTTAAAAATTGGATAAGTTTTTTGATAAGTTTTTATTTAAATTAAATTGGTAGTATCCAAACAAAAATATAAATAATTTATATATAAACTATTGAAATGCGAATATAAAAATCAGTCAGCTTCGATTTTTAAAAAATAAACAAAACTTTTTATGAAGAATATTGAGGATTTAAAAGAAGCATTTATCCACCAAATCACTCTTTTCTCTTCAATATGTTATTTTAAATTAAAAAAAAATATCAACAAAAATTAAGTTCTAACTTAATGAAAGAATTTATAAATTTTTATTCAGTGACATTAAATTTTAAAATACAAGGAAACATAACTAAAGTGTATGAATGGATCATAACCACTGGTAAAATATTTATTCTGTTAATAATATCACGAACAAAGTATAGTGTTTTATTTGATATGTAAGTAACTGTATGAAAGGAAATTAAATGAGTTTTTCTGTAACGTCAAAGGATGCATCATATGTTTCAATTCCCAGGAAAGGCTTTATTTTAAGAAATAAAAATTAAACCCACCAGAGAATTATTTACCTTCCATTTCCATTTGATATTTTCATGGAATGAGTCTCAAACGAAAAACAGTATTTTAATGTAAGCATTAAAAACAATTAAATCATTCAGACGATCAGGAAATAAGAAGTCAGAAGGAAAAATAGGATCCTGACATAAATTGGAATGGAGATTTTTATTTCACATTTTTTTAAAGGAGTTTATTATGTCTTGTTTGTTGAAGATACTTTAGATGTTAATTATACTAGAAGAGAGAGATAAAAAAAATCATGAAGCATGAAATAAAAAAAAAAAAAAATCTAAAGGAAACACAGACAGGAAAACTTTCATTCTTTTTTGGAATTTCATTTTGTCCAAAGACCTCTTTTGCAATTTCCATTTTTATCTATGTATTCAACGAATCGAGTGATGAACTACTTTTTTTTTTTCTTGTACACTCTTTTTTTTTTTTTTAATCTTAAAAATTGGGTAAAAAGTGATTATATTTTACTATCTCGTCCAATGAAGAACAAAGAGATTTTTGAAACTCGAGAAAGTTAATAAGGTTTAGTTGTTTTTTCCTGCCTTGTTTCCTTGATTTTTTTATCGTCAGAGTTCTTTCGTTGTAGAAAATGTTCGGCCATGGACTGAGTTTGGTTTATTTTAGTTTTCGGATTCTAATTTTAATTGATACTTTTACTTGCAGAAAAAAATATTGTATTTATATTTGTTTATTATTATATAGTTTTATAGCTAACAAAAATGAAGAAAAATTTAATGCTACTATTGGATAAGCTTTTGCTTCATTTAAAAACCGGTTTTTTTCTTTATATATTTTTATACAAATTAAATTGATAATGCCCCGATAGGAATATAAATAATTTAAATGTAAACTGTTGGAATGCGATTAAAAAAATCATTCAATTGCTGTAGTTTTAAAAAAATAAACTAAATTTTTTGTGAAGAATATTGAGGATTTAAAATAAGCACTTATTCACCAGATAAATATTTTCTCTTCAAAATATTATTTTAAATTTTTAAAAAATGCTAACTGAGAAATTTACTTTTTTTAATTTCTTAAATATAAAATCTCCTGTAAGTATAAAATCTCCTATTTTTAAAAACATAAAATAATTTTTGGTTGTATATATTTTCAGATAATATAAATATATTATTGCTAATCTTTTTGCAGTAAAATATATTTAATAACACAAAAAATTCTAAACATCAACTTTGTAATAGTATTTTTTTAGAAATTATATTATTTTTAAACTTCAAATCCATTTACAGATTAATTTTTATGCAAACTTTTTACTTATTTTAAGCAAGGTTTAAAAATAAATCAGAACGTTTTAGTAAAAGCGGATTATAAATAAGAATATTTTATTAATCATTTATGATTACATGCTTGAAAAATTACTACGAATATAAGGTGGTTCGATTAGAAATTAAATTCAGTTTACATCATTATAAGGCATATGGCATACATTGTATGTCATAGTCATATATTTTCATATTGTGTGTCATTGTTATATATTATCATAATGTATTTCATTGTATATCATAGTCATATATTGCCATTAATAGTAAGGCATAATGTCCTTCACAACGTTCTACAATTTTTTTAATATGACTAACATTTGAACATGGAAACCTCGTCTTTATAATTTAAACTAGTAAATTTTTTTTTTCAAATAATTATTTCCAATAGAATAAAAGATTCTGTCTAATATGATTCTGACTCCCAAATGCAGAATAAAAAATTAACCCAGTAAAACTTGTAGTGTACTTATCACCAGAGTGTTGCCGTTAGAGTCGTGGTTGTAGGAAGATGATACCTAGATCGTATCTGATTACAGACAATATACCTATATTTGTGTGTGTTTCTCATTTTCATTAGTGGAAAGATAGTTTGACGCGGTCTCCGAGTGTCAAAGACCAAGACAAGAGGCGTTTGGCCAGACACAAGAGTCCCATGAGGGGTTGGCCCCTGCTGCCACGACTTTGAACAGTGGTACTACACTTCATTCGCCATGATGTTTATGCTTATGCTTATCATGATGGCCGAATGCCTACCGCTCTGAAACTCTACACCACGGGTATCAGGTTCGAATCCCGGCAGTGCCATGGATGTTTGTAGTAGTTCGAATCCACTTTACGCTGTAGATCCCGGTCTCATAGGACCGTAGAGCGTCACAGAGCCCAATCAGACTTCATCTCACCCAAATCATTCCCAAACTGTAAAGGAGCTTTCAGCTCTAAGCACAGTGATGTGGTGTGGTGTGGCGTAGTAGTAGTAGCTTATCATGATGCCCGTTGAACTCAGCTTTAATACAAGTGAGTGACCATTTTCTATATGTTGAACTGTAATTTTGGAAAAAGTGCTACTTTATCACCAGTAGCTGGCATTATCATGGAATGGGTTTGGGCTAATGTACCATGCGCCTATATTATTTCTGAGATGTTGAATTCATATTTTTATTTATTAATTTTGATTACCGTATATTATATAAATATATATATTTATATTATATCGGTTAATACTTATTTGAAATCAACTATACCAAAATAATTGGTGTAACATATTTATTTTCTTGTATTTAATTGTAATTATTAATAAACACAATTACTTTATATTTTAAATTGCTTTTAGATTTATTTCATATATATGCGTTTCCCTGCATAAGTCTCTGGAGGAATTCGAATCTGTATGTTAATACGTGGTATGGGTTATCGCAGATTTTTTAGGTATGTTATTAAATGGGCTATTGCAGAATTCATAATGGTTAATGTGCGTGTTAGGCTAACGGTGTAGGTGTTTAATTCACGTTTAACCTTTGGTTTAACGTTTTGTGTAACTACAAAACACATCATTTATCTAGTCTTCGCACTTTGATCTACTCTACAACATATAAAATCAATTATTCAATTCCATGTAAGATTTCAATTTACAAAGTGCAAATTTCTAGATTTCTATCAAAAAGGTGTATTAACCGGAAAAGAGAACCGGTAGCACCGGGAGAGAATTATTTCGAACATTTTAACGTAAAGGAAGAATTCAGTTTATTGCTGGAGTGTTTAGTCTCACAGTATGCTAATTAAGCATGGCAGATACTTTCCGAAACATCATCCGAAAAATTAATCTTGCTTTCTTTATTAATGCCCATAGAAGCGTTAAATTAAGGTTACGGAGTTACGGATCACGCATGATAATCCCTTTCCATACTTCAACAAAAACGAGTAGAATGAATCGGAAGATAATTTAACAAGTATATTTTTAAAATGCTGATATTTAGAATACTTTCGTTATTTTGGGCTTAAGAAATAAACATGTATCTTTAATTTATACATGCTAAATGTTTAAAGTGAAATGGATTCAAAGAAACAATATAATTTTTGATAAGACATACTATGTTTGTTCATCGAGTAAATTCTTGAAAGTGCTTAAATTTACTAGAGTCGTGGGAGATATGCTTTATAACAAGTAATATAAAAGTCAATTCCTACTTTTAAAGTTGAAATTTTGCTTTTATATCTGGCACCATCTATTGGTAGAAACATGCAACTTAAATCTTAAAAAAAACTAAAATTAATTCATTTAAATTTAATTACTGAATTAATATTTGAAAAAACTGCATTAACATCAAGTGTCATCCACTACAAGTTAAAAAAATGTATTTGAACTTGAATGGGGGAGTAAAAGTATTTTATGAACGATTGAAAATTTGAACAAGATATATATAGGGAGAGTGTGACCTAATAGTAGGAATTAAAAAAAGAGTCAAATAGCAGAGTTAAGAATTTAGGGAGGAAAATTAAATTAGTATTTCTTCGTTAAGCTTATATGCTGAAGAACACAGCTTATATATGATGTTTTTTTTTATAATTCCTTACTTTGTTCATGATTTATATTCATAGCACAAATCTAGAGGAAATGAAATATTTATAAATGATTTTGAATATTGGATACAGTAACTTCTCAAAATTAAGTTATGCAATAATAAATATGTAACTTTAAAGATTTTCTTCACATTATTAAACATTTTTAAAAGTTATAAATTACATAAAAATTTTGTAAAATATGTGTTTGATTTAAAAAGTGGCATAAATGCAAGACAAGATATTTTCTGATTTTGAATTATATGTATTTATGGAATATGTACATATAAATGCAGGTTTGAAAATTTCTACAAATTAATAAAAGATTAATTTACGAATGACACCATAAGAACATTAAATAGCTAAATTTAAATATAAAAAGTAATAAAACATCACTTGTCTTTTGCTTCATGTAATTTATTTTTTATAACTTTTAATTGGAATGACTGGAATAAAATTGAGTGGAAAAACTTGCAAAGAAGCTGTTGCGAATTTTAGATTAAGAACGGGGCACGACTGCCTGGCCGAATATCTCGCCAATATTGGGATTGTGAACTCTGATATATGTTTTTTATGTAAGACAGAGAAAATGCATAAGGACCATCTACTTATTTGCTCGGGACTGGACTCTAATTTACAACAGAGTGATAATTTGTGTACTCTTTACTGGAGGGCCAGCTAAAACATGTCCTGATCACACGGACTATTGTTATGGTGCGTCAAGTTTTTAAATAACTTCTTTAATTTGTAATCCTTAGAACATTTAATTTATTTTTAATTGTTTTTAATTCCTTTTGGACGTTTTTGTTAATAATGTCTGGTGTTTTCCCTTTGTAATTTTTATTTGCTTATATGTTCTTTTTAGTTCATAAGCAAAATTTGTATAGATTGAGTTCCAATAAAGCCATAGTAGGTAACAACTTTTAATTGTATAGATAATTCTTTTCCTACGTATTTATAATAGATCGATCTGTTTTGCAAACATCATTAATTGAAAAGAAACATTTTGATATAATTACCAAAGGCACGAGAACAGAAACAGTGTAATCAATTATTAACTTTTCATTTAATACTTACTCCATACAATTAACAACAATGCTACTTTTAAAATAAATCAAAAAGGGAAACCAGATTTCCTTCAAGACATTGCATTTGCAGAAAAAGGTATTTGTGGAACACGGAGAGAATTATTTAAAGAAAGAAACACTGTCTGTTTCTAGAGTGTTTAATCTCACAATATGCTAATTTAGTCAGGCAGATCATTTCTGAAACCATTTTCCGAAAAATTAATCTCGCTTTCTTTAAGTAATGCTATCAGAAGAGTACAATCAAGCTTACTGATCATGCACGATAATCCTTTTCCATACTTAACCAAAAGAGTCGAATGAACTAGATAAGAATTCGCAGCTTATATTTTTCAAAAACGGATGTTTAGATCGCTTTCTTTGTTTCCGCAGTAATAAATAAACAAGTCTTGCTTTAAGGGTGAAAAGAGTGCAGATGTATACAATTCAAAAGATGTAAACAATTTAAAGAGATCAAGATACTTACCCATAAGAGAAAGTATTTTTGCTCACCAGGAAAGTTTTTGAAAAGTTAGAGAAATTAACTTCTAGCTCTAAATGAGATAAATTATTATTTATTATTAACCTTAAATATTATTTTGTTACCAGAATTAAAAAAAAATATTGTATTTTTCTTATATTTTCTGATGTACTTTAGAAGTCTATTTTTTATTTTTATCCAGCAGAAAAGATACAATTAATTTTTTTCATGTTGTCACAAAATTAATAATGTCGTGTACAGATTGGGCAAACGGGTTGTAACCGGGTGTGGTTGGGTTGATATACTTGAGGCACAGGTTGGAGAACTCATAGCTTTGTTTGCACATTCATAAGTACCACACACATACAATTAGAGATAAATATTTAACACATTTAAAGACATACAATTATATAATAGTGGAAGGATTCCACTTCTAAGCAGAAAACCCGATACTCAAATACGCCCAGGGGTTGAAATATACTTTCTCTGAGGGTGGGAGTCTGTAGGGCAACTAATGCGCCGGGATACACTAAATATAATTCCTCTCGGTATGAGAAACTATAAACTAAACGTTCCTCAGCGGAAACGAAGGTTGAGCTGTACTTCCCTCTCAGACGAGAGTCTTGAGAACGATTGGCCATTTCTCCTGAACGCCACAGTGTGTAGGAGGAAGTACAGTTACAGTAAAAGATCATACCAGAAGTCCCATTTTAACTTTATTTAGACAGTAACATATTTTTTTTTTTTTTTCCTTTAAATTTAAATTTCGTGGCCCTCTTTTCATCTAAATCCGGCCCTGAGTGCAGAATTCCACCCATCTTTTACGGACGAGGAACCTCTCTTTCGACGGCAAGGAGAAGTTTTACCCTGAATTTAACCTCGAATCATATTATCAAGTTTTATAACCGATCTTTTTAATGATGGAAGAAAAAATCCAAAAAATTGACTTTAATTTGTTCTTAGTCAATTTTTGTCAGACAGAATTGAAACTATAAAAAATCGCATTTGATAGGATGAGTGTACATTTTTACTAAACAAAAATTTAACTACCTGGAGATTGTGACCGAGGGAATTTCTAATTGCAATTCAAATACGGATAAAATTCATTTTAAATTAATAAAAAAAAATTGTATAATGCATTTCATTTGTTTTGTGTGCCAATTTATTTTGTCAATTGATTCATTTAAAAATTTATTTTACTTTTAAGAGATTACTTTATTTCATTACAATAATAATAATAATAATGGTGATGATGATGACTGCGGGCAAAACAATGAATGTTATGAGAAGAGATCTTCGAACACCTTGTTTTCACATGAAAAATATATGTTATCACTACGTGTAGCGAGATTAAATATTTGCTGATGAAAGATAATAAGATGATAGATAGATATATATATCATCTTATTATCTTACATAAAGCATCTTAAATCTTACATAAGCATGTGAAATAATATACAAAAATATTGACGCAATATATTTTATAATATAAATAAATAAATTTATTTATTCATATATATATAGATAGAAAGTGAGGTAGATAAATATGATTAAAAATAATTTAATACGATTAAAAATAATTTCAATTTGTTATGGACTGAATTACGTTTCTCTTATTAAAAAGAAAAACACATATTTAAAATATAGATTTTACAGAAAACTAAATTATTTTAAGAAACATTATATTTCATTTAACAATTCATTTCTGATGGATCATTCTGACTCTAACATTAAATAAGCATTCTCTGAGATATATTGAAGTTTATTCCAACGTCAGCAGTAAAAGGAAGGGGTGGTTTTGTTAGAATAAAAGGACCTGAAACCACCAAGTGAACGTTTCTTTTTGTGGAGGTAACGGCATTATAAAAACGGTTAGCGTCGGTCCCGGAAAAATCGGATTTACTTTTCAGAGTTGGTCAGTGTTGCGAGAAAATACCGCAGTGGTATCTTTTTGACTCGATCACCGAAGAGCTAAAAATAATAGTCTGAACTGCACATAGTTTAAAAATAAGCAAGTATTTTCTCAAAAAACATGGAACAAAAAACAAAAAACATGGAAAGCATCACTGCATCATAACAATTACTGAAATAGTTTAGAAACAATTTTCATCAAATAATTGTACATTTAACTAATTTTAATATTACTTAACATAGTTTTTAATATTACATCCGAAATAAACTAATGTAAATTGCAAAGTAATTTTTTGTAACTGCTATATATTGCTCTACTACTACTAGGACTACTACTACATCACACCACATCACATCATTATACCTAGAAGTGACTTGCCCTACAAACCACTACAAACAACCAAGGCAAGCCGAGATTCGAACCTGAAACCTGCGGTACCGAGTACCAAAGAACTAGTCATTCGGCCATCAGGCTCCGCTCTAATAGTACTGTAGAACGGAGGGCGTAGGGGCTGACAACCAAACCGAGTAAAAAAGAAAAACATCTCTCGTCTTGTAATCTGCCAGTACCAGGCGGCCTTGGCCCGCGATGAAGAATATATATTGCACTCTAATAAGAAAATAAAAATTATTTATTCAAAATAAACGATTGGCAGTTTAATAAGTGAAAAGTCACATAAATTTCCTCTACAAGAAACAATTTCTGTAGAAATTCGTCATGTTACTAAGATATAGTCCTACCACCGATTGCGTAGATTCACAAGAGTAGTGTCATAGAGCAGGAAATGTCATTTAAGAGAGATTTTAATTGTAATAAATTTTTTTAATTTTTAGTAATTATTATATTATATTATGCGATATTAAAAAAATGTTAGATGAAAAAAAAATGTATCTCTAATTATTATACTTCGTTTTTCTTGCCAAGCAACTTTGAGCCACGTACATCGGACTTGCATACAAGTATCCAGTCACGTACCACATTCACCACCCACCCACGTACCTAACAAGTAATCTATAGGTCCTTTTCAACTGTTGAATCGGATGTTTATCATTCCATATATGAATTGAGATGCTCATATATACAGGGTGACTATAAATGAAGTCTCACTTTCAAAATTCTGTAAAAAAAAAAGAAACAAAAAGAAACACATTGAGTTGAAAATTGACCTGAGGATACTTGCAGAAGTATACTGCATCAAAAAAAGTTTCAAAGTGTATTGATAGCGGCATAAAGAAAGTGAATTCGGCTGCTAGTGATATTTTGAATCGAAATGACAACGTATTTGGTATGGGTTGCACATTAAATTAACTGTAGTGTTCTCTGTGTTTCATTGTTTCAGTTTTTTGACGGAAAAAATGACTTCCAAGTCATTCAACGATTGCGACTTTGTTAGTGGAAAGCCCATCCATCGCGGCAATGCCACAACAAATTGTATGGGAAAAATCAGTGGAACTTTTTTGGATTTTTTTTTGATGCTATACCTATAATCACCCTGTAGTATAAAACTTTGTAAATTTTTTATTTTTGTAAAAACAAATGCATTATTAAGTAATTATTTGGAAATGAAAAATAATCCATTCACTCGCTGGAAATAATAAAATTGTTCTCATTGTAAGAACTACTGAAATGCTGAATTTTTGGGAGATTAGTTTAGTCCCCCAAATTCATTCGATATAATCCTTTAAACAAACTTTTTTCGAAACTTTTATAATAATCCAGCAAATGATGCATATGTATTTGAATTTTCGGAAAAATAATTTATCGCTAAAAATTGGATTTAGCTAGACTTTCATAGCTATTAAAATGAAATCACCTAAATATTATTTTGTAAAAATCTTTAAATAGAAAAACTTGGAAAAAGATTCTTAATCTCTGATGAATAATATAATATTTGTGAAATATTATATTGCACAAATATTACAACAATACTAGCATAATTACAAATTGCAAATATTAACGCAATGTTATATTGCATCATATTACGTAACGTAATTTCTGATGCGGTTAATTAAATGAAATTAATTTTAATTTTATTTTTTTCTTGAAATTCATTTTTATTTAAATTGTTTAATTCAAATTATTCCAAAATTTTCCAAAATAAAAAAAAATGTTTGAAACGTAACTAAATAAACTAAAGAATTTGAAAGAAAGAAATCTTGAATTTTTTTCTTACATTATTTTGTATTTAACATCTTTTAATTTAACATGTTCATATTTTATTGTAATATATCATTATAAATGTATATTCAGAAACATACATTCAGCATTCTCAGGTATAAGTTGACAACAACTTCAACTAAGAGTCTCTTTTGGTCTGCTATCAACAATCAACTTTGCGTATCTAGGGATGGTCACTGCGACGTTGAGGTCACTTAAAGTAAAACAAAGGACCTATCATATTAGATGTTCCAAGATGTGCACGCATCTTGAGTTCGCAGAATATAATTTAATTATTCTGCGAACTTTTAACTTTAAATAAAACATGCAATATCTGCCACATATTCACAATGATATTATTTTAAATTTAAAGTTAATTTTTTTCCATAATTTCGACAGTTAATTTTTGAATATATGGATGCACACATAATGTATTTTTTAATATATTGGTTTCCACTACTTTGGCCTTTATAAAATAAATGCATTTTGCAAAAGTATTTTAAATCTCACGGGCCGGAAAATATTCAAGGCCGGCCGCGGGTTGGCCACCCCTGATGTAGGATTTGTTTGTGTGCTAATCTAATTACCAGATGTCGCTGAATGGTATGTGTCGACAGAGAGTTTGGTGGGGAGGGGGGGTAATGAACTTTGAACGTTGACCCGAGTAGAAGGGGACAGGACCCCGGAGAAGAAGATTGGCGGTTAACGAGAGAGGATAACTGCTTGACGCAGCGTTAGAATGGAAATGGCGACAACCCAGATTTATTAGTTATTGTAAAGATAGCTGTACAGCAGGGGTGGCCAACTCGCGGAACGCATGCGGCCCACATTGAATATTTTTCATGACGATGAGAATCATCACACTTTTACAAAATTTATTTATTTGATAATGGTCAAAGTAGTGTAAACCAATGTATTAAGAAAATACATTACGTTTATGTATGCATCCATATATTCAAAAATGAACTGCCGAAATGATGAGAAAAAAATTAACTTTGATTTTAAAATAATATTCTTGCGAACATGTGGTAGATATTGCCTGTTTTATTTATGAGTTTACAGTCATGAGTTCGCAGAAAAATTAAATTATATTCAGCGAACTCATAATGCGCTCGCATCTTTGAACATCTAATATAACAGATTTAACTAGTTATAAATGACCTCAAGGACGCAGTGACCATCTCTAGATACGCACATTTAATTGTTGATAGCAGAGCAAATCAGACTCTCAGTTGAAGTTAATAACGCTTTTGGTTCGACTTGCACCTGCGAATCGTTTTTTTTCTAAAATGAAATGGGTGAACTCAAACACGCTCAAACATAACGGGCGCTTACCTGCAAAATCAATTGCGATGTGCAAATTCCCAAATTGAGATCGATTTGCAAAAGTTAATGAAAGAGTGGAGAAACATATATCGCACTAGTAAAATAAATACTTTTTAATGATTTCATTTGTATTTATATATTTTTTTATATTTCATTTTCAGTATTATATATTTCTTTACAATGTGCGTTTAGTATGTTACATGTAAAAATAATGGCAAATACAAAAATAATAACTGGTTTATGTTTCAATTTCTCACTCCAAAAATGTCTATAGTGGGTCTAAATATAATGGGAGGATATATAATTTTATATGCGACCCGTGGAGATAGTATGCATTTCCAAAGTAGCCAGCAAGATAATTTGGGTTGGACACCCCTGGTCTAGTCAAAAGGATTCCCCATATCCATTTCCGGAATAAACAAATAGACATTTAAGGTAATTTATGGTCTAACAGGTTAAATTTCTTATATGAAATTTTACAATGTTAAAGGAATACTTAGGAACTTTTTGTCGTTTAGAAATATTTAAATATAACAACTATTAATTTATTTTTGGAATAGTATTACGAAAACGAAACTTCATAGACTAAATAAATAAATAGCGATTTAAATCGCGACAGAAATATTTAAAAAAAAAAAAAAAAAAAAAAAATATATTAAAACTGCATCCAACTTTAAATTTGAAACTTGATGATGATTTATTCATTTCGAAATCATTTTGAGCAAAGTTTCGAAATCTTTTTTCAATACCAAAAATAGGGGGAAATAACATTCATCACTATTTTGACAGAAAGGGAAATTAATGATATGCGATATCAATGCTATTCAATAAAAGGTTGAATTTTATAGAAATCATTTATATAAATAATTTTTTTATCTATTTAGTATATTTAAAAATTTGTGTCCTGATATAAATTTAAAATAAAATTGACTCAGTTCAAATATTCTCTCATATAAAACATTTTCTGTTAAATATTTATGGGAATTAAACTGCTTTTATTCAAATTTATCGCTTAAATACTGTACATTTTCTTTAAATAATATACCCCGGAATTTATAACATACTTGTTTGAAAAGTTATTCTAATATTTTCTTAAGTTATCATTCATACTGTTCATGACAAATGCATTATGCAGATGTAAAATAAGTAATTTATCATTTCTTCCTTTTCGCTTGTCACATTCAGAGGGATATAAACTTTCAATATTCCACACTATATTCAGTAATGCTTCTTAAACAATTTAAATATTTGAATCAATTCACTAAATTCTGAAGCAGAAGTATTTATAAGAATATAAACATTCAGTCTCAGCTGATGTCTGTTCTGGTCTTTAGAGAAAATGCGTTATTTTAAAATGTATAGCAATGGCATTAATAATCTGTTATCAAAAATGTTTTATTGCAATTATTTCTATAAAACTTTATAGAAATTCTCAGATTATCGTTTTATTATTTTCAAATGAAGATAAACAACATTATAAATGTTTTTTTTTTATAAAAGATTAAATTTTGTAGTGATGCAATTCATTTAAATATTCTATTCAAGGAATAAAAATAGAATATTTTTTAATCTTTCAATTTAGCAAATTTATGTTATATTATATCAAAATTATAGTTTTAAAAATTAGCATTTTAATTCGAATGATTATTGTTAAAAATTATATCAGGAATAAGCTTTTTAATCAATGTTAATTTACTAAAAAATATGCAGAATCAAATTACTTACAGGAATATAAAAAGAGACAGTAGAATACATTGATAATCTGAATTAAATTTTGAAATTAATAAATATATAAATTAAATTCAAAACTATAATAGTCATAGAATATATCACTTAAAAATATTTAACAAAATATTACGCCAAATATTGCAATTCAATATTTATGAATTTTAAACATATTTCTACAACACATGTGTTTCTGGTGGACAGCATCTTAATTTCACTTAAAAAGTCATATAATAGATCATAGGAAAAGCTTTCATAATTCAATGAACGATTGAGCATGATTTGAAATATTTTCTAATGCATTATTAACTAAGAAATTAGAACTTTTGACAAAAATGCGTTAGCATGGGGGGTGGATTCCTACCTAATTTATTTACTTATTTATTTATTATTTTAACAAATTAAGGCTAACACTATAAATAACAAGAGTATCGACTATTGACAAATGTTCATTACAAGAATATGTTATTTTAAAAGTTTGCTAAAACAGGCTGTTTTTATATTGTGCTCAACAAAGTAGCTGTTGTGATTGTTGATTGCTGCTTTATAATAAACACGTACTATGTGTGAACAAATATTTTTCTCATTCAAAAAATTTGCTTTAAAAAATCATTCTAAAGTTGTGTCTGTGCTTGATGCCTACAAAAATATAACTGAATACCATAAAAATGTGAAATCAATATAATAATGAATAAATTGATTATAATATGGTTGTGTGTATAAGTTGTTCGTTTTTGTATATTTCCAATAATTTACTATTTTCAAAAATATATTCAGGAAAAATAAACTAAAACATTTTAACATCATTCTTTCTCGATTAACAAAAAACATCCGTTGTCATGCCATCATTGTCAGTAGCCATCTACTGCCATCCTGGCTCTTCCGCCTCTAAAATTTAAAATTGAAATTATAAGCAACCCTCAGTCAATATATATATATATATATATAACACCCCATATATATATATGGGGGATGTTGCAAGATGCAACCCTAGGCCACTGCAAGGTGCAGTCGAGGTAACGTTGAGGTTGAATATTAATTGTACGTTGAATAGTAAATCGACAAGCAAGCATCAGGTGAGCAATGTGAATAAATTCTGTTATATTTATTTAATAATTTAATTTACAGCAGGAGTCACCAAATTTTTCTTGACTATGGGCCACATTGACTACTACATTAAATCCCAAGGTCCAGCACTGAATTACTCACACCAATATACTGTTGTTTTAAATTGCGCAAGAATTTTGTTTGGGAATTAATCAGCTGATAATGTACCTAAGACGCGGGGATTGGATCATGCCTTTTTTCAGCTTTCTTAACTACATATTTGTACGAAAAGATTCTCCAAAATTAAATATACAAAAATATTTACCAATCTTGAGCTTATTAAGTCTTTTCTGATAAATTCCACTAGCAAACTAGATCCACAACTTCAAACAATTGTCAGTGGAATGTTACAACTACTCCCATTGTTTAAAGTTACAGCTATTTGTATTATAATTATGATTAATGAGATTTATCATAATTACAATACTTAATTTCAATGTAATAGTAAATTACAACTATTTACCACCAAACAATAACCAATTACCAATTACAACATCAATTACCATTTACAAAAACATTGTAATTTCATATTATTAACTACAGTTAAAATGTTCAATTTCAATATGTATGTCAGTTATTATTTCATCATTTGTACATCATTTGATTATAATTTTATGTGTTGCACTTATATTGTAAGTTTTATAATGTAAAGTTAATGTAATTAATATCAACTATTTCAGGGCCAGATTGAAGGAGCTTGTGGGCTGATTTTGTCTCGTTGGCCTTAGTTTGGAGACACTGGTTTAAAGGATTAGAGGCAGCCAACGAGAGATTGAACAATATGTATATGTAATGAATAGGAAATTGTCGCACGTCTGTTAATCAGGAATTTGATCATCATAACAAACCATTATCAGTGTTATAAAGGCTGGATATTTCAAAAATGTCAGAATTGATGAAACCCAAAACCCGATAAAAATATTATGTCAATGAATATAAAAAAAAAGGTGAAACAGCAACATTCAGATAAACTATAAAAAGAATGCAGAGTTTATGCAACAACTGAATTTGAAATAGAAATGAAGGAATAACATAGAAATGGATCAAAATTCTTATTACTGCGTAAGTGTCCAGACTGTAAGCCCTGCACTGCAAGTTAAATTCACCTAAATTAGACTTTGAATCAGAAAACAATAACCTAGTTTACTACTTAAAAAAAAGAGTATACTTCCCAATAATAGATAGTTCTGTTACATTTAAAAATTATACACATTATGTTTTTTTAAAATATAGCATAATGATATGTCGCTCAATATTGAAGAAAATTAATATCTTAATAGGAAGAGTGATAAAAAAAATGCAACAATTTGAGTAATAAAAAAAACAATTTAACTTTCTTTTGAATATAAATAGGGACAATAGGAAATAAAAATTGGACAAGTATAAGGCTTACAAAACAAAATCTTCTTTTTGTTTCTGTTGTAATAAAAATATTCGGGAATATAAGTAATATGCATAATTTTTGAAAAAATGAAAATCAGAGAATTGTATGTAAAATGTCTCGAGTATTTGGTTAAACATAAAGTGCATTCAAAGTAAATTTTGTTATGCCATATCCTCTTTTCTAATAATTGCAATATTTGGGATTATTCATCAAGTAATGAATCGTGTTCAACTTCGGGACTGATGATAATCTGAGAATCGATAATATTTTTGTTCCTCAGATATCAATGGAAAAATACACCCACATTTTTTTTTTATCTGAAACATATAAATTGAAAAATATATCAGAATAATAATTTTAATATATGAATTTGAGTTTACTCTTGCCGCCTTTGATGAAACTCAGTTTGAAGTTACAATAACACACAAAAAAGGAACAATAACTGTTTTGGTCGTTGAAAATGTAGGGAATAAAATATTGAAAACGATAAAAACATTGTAATAAAAGAGCGTTAGAAGTATAAGGCAGAACACGGCTTTCTTAAAAACGACGCAACTCAATGAACAAAACAGGGAAGAAATTCCTAGCGAAGAATATTCACATTGCTTGATAAGGAGGTCAAGGTAGTTGGAATCCTTTGCAAACACAGAAGAAAAGGATTCCAGCTACCGAGACAAAAGGCTTGCCGTGCTTCTCCTCCCACCGAAAGGTTAGTGGCGAAAAAATGACTAAACATTTTTTGGAATTTGGATACCATCGAGAAATCAAAATTTTTTAATTTTTTGACAATTTAAAATATTTTCCAACTTCCCAAATCTTACACGATATTTTATAGAAAGCTTGAAGATCGTTGCAAGATGTACGAGTAGTCAATCGGCAAATGAAGTTTCTCCCAAAAACATTTACATGAAAATCATTATTTAAATGAGGAAATGTTAATTATGTTCTACGAGCAATATGTATGATGAATGGAAAAGTTGAAGATATGTTTATTAGAGAGAATGGTCGTCAAAATAAATCAATAAGTACGTTAAGACCAGCGGCTTGCAGAATGTGGGAATAGAAGATACTTTTCTTTCCTCCACAACTCATCGTACCTCTGGCTACGTAGTACCTACCCTACAAGTAAAAATGAAGCATCCGTGGACCTCATGCAGAGACCACGAACAATCCATCGACGGGTGGTGGGGATAAGACGTGTAACGGGAGGACTTCTAGGGAGTGGTTGCACCCCATATGCCTCCCCTATGGGAGAAAATCAGGAACATTCCATCAGGCAGCCTGACTGTGGAAAGGATTGTCTAAATCGTTATATAGTCTTTTTGTTTCAGAATGCAGTGGCTACAACAATGCCGCCAGCGGATTCCAACTTATGTATTTCTGTTCGCTAGCTGCATAACCAGTAGGGCGGAATAGAAGATACTGTCATTATCCATGAAGTGAAATATTAGGTTAGCCATTAATGAAAAAAGTTGGAAAAAAGTAGTTATAATAGAAAATTATTGTTGCTGTTGTCTTTTTCCACATGATCTAGCTGCAGAATAGATCAAGTCCACAAGCCCAAGAATCTTAAAAAAATCATAAACAAGATGAGGACTAATGTCTGTCAAGACATCCCCGTCCAGACTCTCGCATTAAAATACATAAGTGAATTATAAGTGAGATAAATGTGTTCAAATATGGAAATGTTTTACTTTTTTAAAAACTATACTAAACTATATAAACTTACTATATTTCAGACAATTTCCGCATTTTTATGTACCAGGATATCTTTATCCATTACCAAATGATTCCTTAAAATTCTTTTGGTGAACAATATTTATAAATCCAAGTTAAAAATAAACCCATGAACAATAAATTTATTAAATTCATTCAAATGTGCATTTTAAAATGGGCATAACACTAAATTTATACTCAAGAACGGAGATATTTGTTCTTATTTGCGAAGCAATTTTGTTTGATACATTTTAAGCTCTTTTCTCTTTAGCAAGAAGTGTATGCAGTACTGCAAGTGGCAAAAAATTAAGTCGTGTGTAGTATGTTTCGAATTTCCCTTCAAAGCGATTTTCACTTTCGAATATCTTTTATTTTTCAGTGTTGTTTACGATTCTGAAATTCGTCCAACGGCCATTTGGAGATCGAAGTGACGAATAAAGTATTCGAATGCCCCCCATCCGAATTTCCAAACTCGATTTTCCTTTACAAAATGTGTTACTTTATCTTATTTTATTTTTAAAACGGCTAATGCAGATAGAATCGTATAAGTAAAAGGTACTGAAAAGAAGAAACGCAGACTGAGAAGAAGAAAAAAAATAGGAAAAAAGCAACAAACCATTTCTAGCTATTCCGAGCATCTGTAAATGACTTGGTCATATGATCATCGGCGCATGCGCACCTAACTGATCTGTTGTAACTGGGTCAAAAGGGTGATAAAGCCGAACAAAATGAAATGCCTTCACGCCTCTTCCTCGCAGGCTTTGGTACAGTTTACTATTTTTAAACTTCGAAAACGGTTTTTATGGTACATGTATTCAAACTCATATCGTTTGGGGAGAAGTGAGAAGGCTGGTCGTAATATGTCACTTTATTAGCATGTTGCCGGCTGCCTTTTGAAAAATTGTTGGCTCCAACATTTACTAGTTATGATAAAATGAATGTGTAGTTTTCTGAATAGTTTACTCTCTAGTAATGTCTGTTAAAGTATTATAATGTATTTTATATAAAAGTTGTTAACTACCGACTAGAAGTTCTTAGGTTTTCAGTAATTTTTTAAAATGTGGTTGCAATATTACAACTTTTATTACAATAATAAAAATGTGAATTTTATTTTAAAAATTCATTTTTAAATGAATTTCTTCATTCAAAATTAACTTTAAATTAATGAAAGTGTGCGAGAAGAAACTAATTTCTAAAATTCAAATTATACAGTTTACTATTATTAAACTTCGAAAACGGTGTGAATAAAATGAATGTAGTTTCTGAATAGTTTACTCCCAGTAATGTTTGTTAAAGTATTATAATGTATTTTATATAAAAGTTGTTAACTACCGAAGTAGAAGTTCTTAGGGTTTTTAAAATGTGCTTGCAATATTAAAACTTTTATTACAATAATAAAAATGTGAATTTTTATTTGAAAAATTCATTTTTAAATGAATTTCTTCATTCAAATTTAACTTTAAATTAATGTTAATAAAATATGCAAGAAGAAACTATTTTCTAAAATACGAATTATAGAAAAGGAAAAAATGTAGTTGTTTAAGATAAAATAATTGCGTATGAATTTTAATTAATTCTAAACTAAATAATAATGAGAAATATAACATATTAAAACATCATTTTAGTGCTTTTTTTTTTTTTTTTTTTGGAATTCGCAAAAAATAAAATCATATATTTCTGAAATTAAAATTGAAGTGCATTCAAAGTCATATATTGCCTTTTTGAAAAATTGTTGGCTCCAACATTTACTAGTTATGATAAAATGAATGTGTAGTTTACTGAATAGTTTACTCGCTACTAATGTATGTTAAAGTATTATAATGTATTTTATATAAAAGTTGTTAATTACCGACTAGATGTTCTTAGGTTTTAGGTTCTTAGGTTTTCAGTAATTTTTAAAATGTGATTGCTTTAGCAAAACTTTTATTAAAATAATAAAAATATGAATTCGTATTTTAAAAAATCACTTTTAGTCGAATATAATAATTTAATATAGTAATTTTTTAAATGTGGTTGCTTTAGAAAAGCTTTTATTGCAATAATAAGAATGTGAATTCTTATAATTTAAAAATTCACTTTTAGATGGATTCCTTCATTTAAAATTAACTTCATATTATTGAAATTAATAGAAGTATGCAAAAAGAAACTAATTTTAAAATTCAAATTATAGAAAAAAAGAAGAAATGTAATTTTTTAAGATAAACATAAAATAATTTCCTATGTGTTTTAATTAATTAATTGTAAAAAAAAATTACGAGAAGTGGAATATACTAAAACATTATTTACATATCTTTTTTCTTTTGAATTAGGAAAAAAATTATATATTTTTAAAATTAAAATTCGAAGTGTATTCAAAAGCATTTAAAGATATGATAAAACATTGTTTTCCTGATTATTTTTATTTCATGTGGTTAGATGAAACTATTTTACAAATTACAATTTTTTAATAAATTTTTAATACTCATTTTCAATTACAATCATAAATTTATTGTTAACAGGTTGAGGTTCTAAATTGTTAATATTGAGTTTGATAAACAACAGTCGTTATGAATAGAGTTACCATGTCTGCTCTGGTGGGTCTCATATCTGTCTGTCAGGAATATTTTGTATTATGATTGAGAAGGAAGTTGGAAGGTGTGAACCAACTAGATAACCCACTAGGAATGCCACATAAGTAAAATAACTAATCTTGTGAAGCATTGGCAGGCCTTTCTCCATTTTAAATCTGATGAACTTATGTCTATAATTATAACCACTACAACCTAAATAATAAATTTTAGTGTACATAGCGTTAAATAGTGTGTCAATGTACACTCTAAGAGCCAAAAACATTATGACCACCCCTACATTTTGCAATGAACTCGCCTGAATGACATGGAAGGCACGAGATCAGGTGGAAGTGGTATTTAACTGGTATTAATCCATGCCAAGGCGGGTTGAAGCTGTGTTGCGAGCCCAAAGGTGGGCCAACTCGTTATTGACAGGTGGTCATAATGTTTTGGCTCTCGAGTGTATAATCATGTATTTTATGCTTAGAAGTTGCTATTAGTTAAGTTATTAGAAATTTGTTATTTATTGTTATCGTATGAAAATTGATTTCTCTGTTAACGTGGTAAGTGTTGTACAGACTTGTTCCTGAAATCGAGCTCCGTATAATCTAAGGATATTCAGATGAGTTCATCCTTAAGGGGTTTTTAATTTTAATTTTTTTTTTTATTTGTCACCTGGTGCGAGCAGATGGGCGTAACTGGTATATTTGTCCAAGGCGTGTTCAGTATGTTCGAGAACTTATATAAACAAATCATACTCTGTAAATAAGAATGTGAGAGAAAGAGAAAATCATTTTATTTTTGAAAAGAGTGCGATTCAACGCTCAAGAACAAACAATTATAGTGTCGTTATTGAATTATGTAAAGGTGATCTTGTATGAAATAAATTTTTATTTGTCATCCTCTTTTCCCTTTTTTTTTTTTAAAACTGGGTTTTTTTTTTTTTTTTTTTTTTTTTTTTTTTTACAATTATTTCTACAAATAAATAATGTGATGGGAAAATCCATTTAGTTGGTGATACTACCTAATAACTCAAATTAACTGGACTCTACTGTACATTTACCGAAAGAGATCCTCAATTCTCCATTTCGATAGAGGTCGTAGTGGAGGTCATCCTATTTTTTTATAATACTTGGAATTTAATTAGTCATCATTCTGCAGAAAAATCAAATACATCTCACTCCACACACACAATAAAGAATACTACCCTTTGAATATAATTATAATTCTTTATTTATTGTGGGTATTAAAAAAAAATTATCCACATTTGCATTAAAATAAAAGGAAATTTAGAAAACTACAAAACACTCTAACAAGCTCAACTGCACAATGACATTTCATTTTTCATTTCATTACAAACTTATTTGCTTTACAGTTTTTAATTAAAATTATTACATTGACTTTTCTTTAGAATTAAACAATAAAAATACATTTCATTATTTTTTAAAGTTATGTAATTGATAATAGCAATGATTTTTAAATATTTTCTATCCCCTTTAACGAAGACTTTAAAAATAAAATATAAATATAGAATACATAAGAAAATATAATAATAATATCAACAAATAACGATAAGCAGCTGTTGAATACGTAATTTGATATTACATATTAAAAAATATATTTGTGGCATTATTACGTAAATCAATTAGTGTCTAGATAAGCAAAAAAATTAAGGAGGTAACACAAATTTATTTGAAGAGTTTTCTTGATTTTTTTTTTTTATAACTAACACAGAAAGTCCATTTTAATACTGTAAAAATTAAAAGCTTATATCACAGCTTCGTAATTAGTGTGAGTGGGTGAGTAGTCGTTTTTTACAAATATAAACTACTACAAACACTTAAATGTTTCTTCACCATAAACTGACTTAAGCAAATTAAGGTTAAAAGAAAGATAATTAATTTGCATGAAATGTAGGTTTCATTAATATTATGTATTTATTTATTATTATTTTTTTAAAAAAGAAACCAGCAATGAACTCTTAAGTGATAACGGGAAGAGGATTGAGGTTGTTTTTAGCATTTCAAGCTTAGTTAGTTTTTTTAATTAAAATAATTAATAAAGATATTATCTAATAAAGTTAGATATTTAAAAATAAAGTAAATTAAATCTAATAATAAAGTAAATTAAATATAATAATAAAGTTATATATTTACATAATAATTTGATTATTCAAATTATTGTGTAAATATGTAACTTTTTTTTTACTTTGACTTGTATTACTTTTGAAATTTAAAAAATTATGGTTTTTAGAAATTTCAATAAAAAAAAATTCTACAATGACTTATGAATTCCACCTTTTTGTAAGATACATCTACATATTTCCATTTTTTATTGATTCTTTTTTACATCTTGTTTTATATGAAATTTATATATTTTAATTAAATTAAATTAAAGAACTTTAACTTATGAAATATTAAAATATTTTGATGTGAAATTATTTATTAAACTGCACTTAATGTAATTTCCCAGTGCATTAATTGTTTTAACAAAAAAACAATGTTTTTTTATAAAAACAATATATATAATATATAAACAATATAAAAAATAATTTATTAATTTTAAAAAATATGATTACTAAACAATGAATTAATTATTAATGTAATTATACTCTGAAATTTTTATTTCTTTTCTAAATTTCTACCATTTTTTCATGTACTAATACAAAAACTAAAAATATAATTAGAATTTGGTTCCCAAGTCTTGAACATGCAATCTCATTAGATAATGTATGCATCGTGTGTCAGTAATACACGGAAAACTTTATATGGTAGGGTAGATAACACAAAAGACGAATCAGAATCACATAGCAATGAAGGGTCGGTAATGTATTCTTCTTGAGTTAGATTGTTAAGAAAGGAAACAACACGCGTAACAGAAAGGATTTTAATTAAAATATTTACTCGACATCATTCATAAGCTAAAGCAGGTGTTTGAAAGTTTGACTAGCAGCACTGTTACAGGCATGAAATCTGTGCTGAACGGAATTTTGAATATTTTGAAAGATTTTGGCAGTATCTCGGACCTTCCCGGCAGCTACAGATAAACGTAGGCTTCATCTAAAGAACTTGGGTTTCGATCTTTTACAATCTCAAAGACGAACGATATGCAGTCAAGATTGCATACAACGTCATGTACTTTAATTTATTCTGATAAAAAATAAATTTTAAAAATCATACGGAAATTCGTAACTTGTTTTGCAAACTTACAGTAAACTCATAGGAATTAAAACCAGGTTTTAAGAGCATTTAGAATTAACTGATATTTGAACTTAATATCAGTGAATTCATCTGTCAAGATTAATTCATACAAGGAATACCAACATAAAATGAATTAAGAGTAATTGAAGTAATCTAAATTAAGTATGAAACATGCGATAAATAAGTATTGATTTACTTTAAATTTTTCCACAAATGTTTTCATTGTATAAACGCAAAATACTTCTGATATTTATAGAATTGGTAAAGATACTTAGTTTTTCAGATACATGTATCATACTAGAAAGAGTTTTGAGTTTATTTTAATTATTTAATATTTTATTAAAAATAGTTTAATGTTAATATTGCACCGTTATGAAATGCATTGTATTATACTATTAAAGACATTTTAATGTCTATCTTCAAAAAATGCACTGCACTACTTTATTAAGGATAGTATAATACTTATCTTTAAAACTGCACAAAATTCAGTTATTAATCGCACTACACAATTAAAAAATTAGGAATCCCACACAAAATTTATTTCATTCCTACCATAACATACATAAAGCATACAATTCAGTAAAGGAAATAATCTATTTTTATAGCTTATGGTTTATTGTAGCAATATTCATTATAGACACCTATTACTGAGAAAAACTCGCTTTTGTCGATGTGCTTTTTGCAACGCTATTGCTTGTTCACAAATATCATTCCAGCTGCATTGTATTGCCCCCTCTTACCATTCCTTCTGATTCCTACATTAACTTAAGTGCACACCAAGAGGAAGAAGATCAGAATCCTAATTCTTTTCATTTCCGTCAACAGCCACAATCATATTTGACGAACCGGAACATAATGGTCATCAACATTCGATGGCAAATACACTAGAAAGCGTTTTCTGGTCTTCTTTTTACTTCTGCCTGTCTTGCAGCACATACATGAAGCAGTTTTTGTTCCTCTAGGCTCCTCTGTTTTTCTTTTTTTCAAAGGGAAATGTTTGACCTGTTTCCTTTCGGGAAGATTGCACTATTGAAGAGCTTGTCCTCCATCCAGATTGGACAAATACGACGCAGTGTCAATTGCAGACATGGAAAGGAATGAATGACTTATATTACGCAAGGATTTGATAGACAAGATTGATTATTTCTTATATATTCCCTTCCTTGTATGAAACATTATATGTACGGGTTTTTCTTAGATTATTCATTTCATTTTCTTCTATAAATCGATATTTAAACTTAGTTGTCTATAATTAATTGATAATATATATTTATAGTAATTGACAACACATTTATCTTTAAAGTTAATTCATAGATTATTATCACATTTTTTTACAAAATATGTGACTATTTCTCAGTACCCTGCAAAGCGGGATGGACATCCCATGAGTAGTCTAGTTATGGATGGAGGGAAAGGGGACAGTTTCTGTAGTGATGAAGCACCTGTAGGTAGAAATCTGCCTTGGCTCCGGTCGCTGAAGAAGGAGGACAGACCTTCCGGGATGGCTTTTAGGGTGAACTACCACGCATTTCCGTATGTGAGAAAACTTGGAAAACTCCCACCAGGTATTTCGACTAACGAGACAAGATACTGAACATCACAAACACCATCGAGTCTCCTCGATTTTGGAACAGTGTCTACAACAAAGGCGGCAGCGGATAGAATCTCATCTCTTATATTTACCAACCCGTCCTTACACTCTACTCACTCCTCATTCCCACTCGTGGTTAAGTGATGTTGCCACTAAACCACGAGATGGACTACAAAATATAAACGTCTATATTATTATTAAAATAATCTCAACTGGCTCAGTTGGAAAAATGTGCTGCTAGTGTGTAAAAGATCTCAGATTCGAGTTATCTGATGGCGTTTGTTGCAGTCATTGATTTCAAAAACCAGACTCGATAAGGATTGTACCAATGCGTATAAGCTTCAAAGTAAATGGATTGTCAATTAGCCTGAGAGGAATTTTCGAGGTTTTCTGTCACACGTCACTTAAAGTCAATGTCCTCTTCCATCGTCCGTATTGTTCATAGTATACATTAGAGAAACCTGAGGCTCAGCATTGAAACACAATAAAATACGTAAAAAATACAGTTATAAAATTTGATATAAATAATAGTTTTTAATTTGGACTAGCACAATCTTTGGAAATCAAACATTGAAATCGATAAATAAGACGTTACAACAATTAGCGTATATTAAATTATTGAGAAAATTAGAGATATTAAAAGTTTTTACAAGTAAAGGTTTTAATCAGCAAATTTATAATTAAACTAGAAATCCGTATAATGTAAAAATTTATTATATATACATCTTTCAAATTAATTTGTCAAATGGAAACTTTAGAAATTTATTGAAACTTAAATCCTTATTTTATGTAATTATAAAGTTACACACAAATCGAGAACAAGGTATAAAAAACAAAAGGCACACATATAAGTACCGCTTGAAATATGAAGGTTTATTTATAATCTATAAAAACATAGAAGCAGTTCCATGTCTACAATAATGCCTAATAAATTATAATCTTCTTCTAGTAATAAATGATACCAGACATAATTTATCTACCAATTGTGGACATTCATTCGTTAGCAGTATCATGACAGTGGGGATATATATGAAGTATCCAACATGATAATATGACATCCAGCAGCATGATCGTAGGCAAATCGGGTTCAATTTCACAAACAATATATTTCTATAACTGGATAGATTTTGGGATAATTGATGGATAATTGAATGGAATATTGGATGAATACTTCCGTACTATATGGCTTTCCAAATCATATAGGTGACAGAAAATGATTTCTATATCAAACTTTGCAAAGCAGCAATTTATATGGGGTGATTTTCATCCTGAATAAAGTTGATTTTTGTTGATTTTGAATAAATTTTTGCTTTATTTTATTTTGTTCGAGTTTTGACCATTAAAATGCATCCTTTATTTTATGAAATACAGATTTTAAAGAGTATATTTTAATCCCTCTCGTTTGGAAAGAAACAAAGAATTCACTCCAGTATGATCCACATCGTATTTTTTATTATTGTACACCATTTAGAGTACATATTTCCTTTTAAAAACACATTCACTTGAAGTATTTCATTTTGAAAAGAAAATAAGCACCCTATAACATCATTTACCAACTTAAACATGCAAAACAACAACGCATCGAAAACTTTGTTCACAAAAATAAAGTCCACAACATATTGCTGGAATTGATTTATTTCTTCACCAACGACAAAAATAAAAAAAAAATATGTACTCCCTAAAAACGTTGCATCTCTATTTGTCCTTTAATTAGTCCATAACGTAGAAGCGGGTTTATTTATATTTTTTTTCCTGACAGATTATCGGGAAAGAGGGGACTAATTAAGAAGTCTGAATAACTCCAGAGTTTCAGGCCCTTTTTTTCACCTCCTGCTCATTACAGCTTCTCTATTTCATTCTTAATGAGCAATGCGGTTTCCACTGCACGCTCAGCGCGATAATTAAACCTTAGTTTTATTTATTTTCTGTCCGCTAACTAGAAAACCAATAGCCTTCAGTAACAGAAATAGGCAGACGGTGACACGTAAATCATCTCTTTTTTTTTACCATAGGAAGTGTTGAAAAGAACACGTGGTTTTGTTTTATCGTTGAAAGGTCCATTCTGCAAGAAGCATAAAAGAGTGTTTAAAATTATGTGTTACTGAGCCGCGTTGTAGATGTAAGTATCGATATATCGTAATGCAACCAATGTTTTATTATGGATTCTGTTATCAGCTTGAATGTCTTTCCAACAATCGATAGTTATATTTAAAAAAATCAATTTGCATTTCTTGTTATGTTACTTAACATTAATTAACAATAATTGATTTCGATTTATTTGTATTTTGGCTAAACGAAGTTACTGCGATGAAAAACATTAACATTCTTTTAGGTTCAACTGGATATTCTTTCTAGTACATTATGATTACATTGTAAATAAGATCATACTATGCCAAAAGAAACAAATTGGCAATAATTTTGCATTTCATATTTTTTTTCCAAAACTTATTATTGCATACAATATAATGTTGCTTTAAAATATCTAGATTCTAAACCTCAGTACAAGTGGCATCATGGAATAATATAAAAATAAATGATATGGAATTTCCTTGCATATATTTCTGATTCTAATCATGTCAAGTTTAAGAAGCTGATCACCAACGTAAATTAAAAACTTTATATAAGTTTTGTTCCACACGAAATAACTACTACAGTATACAATATATATTAGTAATGCTACAATATATATTTACTATACCTTATATATTTATCAGTATTAAGTTATATAGTGTTATATATCATTTTATTTAGTGTTATACATCCTTTTTTTTTTTGCTTATTATGCGCTTTGTCTAATTGTATTTTTATTTGCATATAACTTTTGAATTTTTAAATAAAGCTTAAATATAAACATGGATTGGAAAATATGCTACTCAACTAAAAGCAAAACATTGATGTTGTATTGGGAATGTATGCAGCTGATATATTCACCATGAGATGACGGTTTCAGATCAGAAGATATGAGCTTTAATAATAAACCAATGTGAAAGGTCTGATAGCGTCCACTGTATTTATGTTTTAAAGGCAAACATTGAATCTAATTCTACAATAACTGTTAGAAAATATTATATTGATCTTGGAATAGCTTTAGAAGCAGTTTCGAGATATCTTGAAGAGCTCGAAAAGGGGAAGAAGCGTGGCAAATGGATTTCACATAAGCTATCAGATGCGCTGAAATTGGAACTCTTGCAAATTCGCACATCGTTCAGTATTCGGCAAAAAAAAAAAATAAATAAAAATATGTTCTTGGAATGAAAATTGGATCTTGTATAGTAATTGTAAGTGTCTACTAAATGCAGATTAAAAGCCTAAGAATGAATCGAATCAAAGTTTATATCCAAAGAAGACAATGTTGGCGGTTTGATTGAATGAAAGTGGAGTTATCCATTACAGCTTTCTAGAATAGGTCAAATAATTAACACATAGTATTATTGTCGCCTATTAATAGTATACATCAGAAATAGTTACCAGAATAAATATATTAGTATAAATCAGAATAAATTAATAGTATATATCAGAATAAATACGTCATAGTCATCAGCGTTGGTGAAAATAAAATGCGTTACTCTACTACATGATAAGGTCTAATTATGTTAGCCTTCATGATAACGCAGTACTTCAAGTTTCACAAGTCTCACTCCCAAAATTAAATGAGTGAAAATTTAAGAATTTGCCGCATCCACAATATTCACCAATCCTGTTTCTTCTTTTCTTTACACAATTGAAATCATTTTTTAAGAAGTCAATGGCAAGGCTGTCAAAACTGCCTTTTACTGAATTTATTATCTCTAAATCAAAGATGTTCTACGAAACTGACATAAAAATGCCTTTCAATTTATGACATAAATGCATTGATTTAGAACGTGTTTAACATATATGAACATATGATTAAATATATTCAAATAATTTGTGTTTGTAATCTATAAAAATCTCAACTTCAAAATACTTAAATTTTAAGTTTGTAAATAAACTCGAATGAGGTAGTTGAAAAATGGTAAATGAACTCGAACTTACCTTACCACTGACACTACTCTGGATATGACTGCAACAATTGATAACGAGGATTTTACTCCCTTATTAAGAGATCAGAATGATTTTTCTTCAATAAATAGGAAGAAAGACTTCTTACAAGAGGGAATAAATGTTCAAACAGAGAGTGAACTATATCCGTAGTCCATAACATAATATTTCAAGTCAGATAAGAGTATATTTAAGAAATAAAAGACAACGATTATTGAAAATAATACAATAACAAAATGTTTATGTTCAATAAATGTTTCATGTTTATAATTTGTAAACATTTCTTTCCGATCACAGAATGTATATTCCGATCACAGAATATCTTCTGCGACATTCTATACGTTTTAGCACATGAATATTCATTCCACAAATAAAATGAAATGCAAGTTCTTTGCTCAATTAATTCAGACATTCCAAAAATCGCCGAAATCACTTTTAGCGTCTCACAAATCCAAGCGTAACTCAAACACTAATGAATATTTTGACGTGAAATTTCACACAGATATCAAGAACAGTGCCAGCAACCTAAAAAAAGAAAAAAATTGAAATTACATAGAGAAGTTTAAATTGAAAATTGTTTTTACTTTTGGGCACAGTAGTATGTCATAGTTAGAACCACGATGTGAAAGTCTCTCCAAGTTAAAAGAGAGCAGACAGGTCGTAAAAACAGAAGCAAAGAAAAACAAGAATTGGATCTAGAATTAAAAAACTCGTTTTGGCAATTTACTCATAGAAAGAAGAAAAACCCCAAACTTTAAAAACCAACTATTTCAAACCAAACTTGAATTAGGAAGAAAAGCTGATCCTGAAATGTTTGACGTCAGGATTAGAAATGTTAGAAACGTAAGTGAGGAGCTTTATTAGTTGAGACAGATTCTAAAATGTGTGTAAATAAAATAAAGAACGTTATTGAAGACAGTATTGAATTAGGGAAAAATAAATAAAACATAAAAAACCGAGATTCCCACATAATTATATATAATGTTCCTATAAATATAAATGAACTTGATTTTATAAAAAAAAAAAAAAAAAAGATGCAGTAAAAATATACAGAATTTGAAGAAGATTCTGATATAAGATTTGAAATTATGATCCAAAGAGGTACTAATCGCAATTATTCAGTGGATCCGAAAACATTTCGAAGATTGATGATGATCAAAGTAGAATGGTCGAGATGTGATCTCAAAGAATTTGTCAAACCATTGCATTGTCGTAATTGTTATAAAAACTGACATACAATAAGATGTTGTAAAAATAAGGAAATAATAGGGAGAAAAGGACCATATCGAAAAAGAATGTATTAAAGAACAAGCTAAATGTGCTAACAGTGAAGCTTAAAATAAAGTAGACATTGTGATTAATCATAAGATGTTGATAAAAACTGTAGCATTTATACGGAATTGATATTGTCATATCGTGAACCTATTATGATACAGATGACAGCATAATAGAACATAATTTAATGTTTGATGGATGGGTAAATATATAAATACAATATTATTTTTTTCAGTTTTGTTATGATCAAATTTAAAAAAAAAAAAAATCTGTTTAACGAGAGATAAAATATAATTTTATAAACTCTAGTTCGGATAATAAGGAGAATATGTTAATTAATAATATAAATTTGTAAATATTAAATTGTGTTGAGTATTAATACATTATAATATAATGATTTTGTAAATAAAAATTTATATCTTGTATATTTGAAATTAGTATATTTTAAGCTTTTGAAATTGAGTAATTGAAACAGGAATTATACAAATTGACAATAGGGGCTTGATGGCCGAATGGCAACCGCTCTGGCACTAGGTACTACAGGTTTCGGGTTCCAGTCCCCGCGGTGCCAAGAATGTTTATAGTAGTTAGGAATTCACTTAAACTGTAGATCCCGGTCTAATAGGATCGTGGAGATCGTGTTACTCTTGTCCGTAGTATATCTTCAAGATACACGCGCACCCTGGGTAGTACTAAATGAGTAACAGCGGTGCGGCCCTTGCTTATAGCATAAAGATTGACTGTCTCTGTATTGCTAGTTGGATTAAAACAACAACAACATATTTTGACAATATAATAAAGAATGTATAAAAAGAATAAAAGGGGTACATTTGTAGGGTAGTAGTCGTGCTTAACGGCGCATGGATTGGTTTCTAGACGATGAAAGATTTACCTTATGTTGAACGCTTTTTAAAGTGAAATTAGTTGGTGGTATAATATATAAAAATGGATTTCATTTATTGGATAAATTAAATTTATTTTATTCTAAATTTGTAAAAGCAAGAAAATTTTCTAGCGAGAGATTTATCTGAGTCATGTTTATCGTATAGGGATATAGTTGTGCTGTTTATTGCCGTCTGGATTGGTTTCTGGTCCCCTAAACATCAAAAGGCGCTTGTGTGATCATTTTCAGGGGGATCCATTTGAAGACGAAGGACATTGTTAAGTTCCTGGCTGGCTTTTACCCAACTCTGCTTGCCCTAGTGGGAGAATTGTTACGGCATATCGTTAGGTATTGAATAGCTGCATCTAGGATGGCTAAAATAAATTCTTACCACTGACGCTAATAACGTCCAGAAGACTGTACCATAAAGATTATAGTGAAATTTTAAGAAAAGAAAATAATTTATAAGATAGAATTGTCCAAATAAAAGTATTCGATTGGTGAGAAGAAATCATTCAGAAATTTTCAGGATTCAGTAGTCAAGATGGATACCTTCAGACCAACATATATATAGATCAAAGAACAAACTTAAACATAAATGTGGTGGTAAACCTATATGACTCTTATAAAATAACTAATATAATGAAAAATGAAAACTATAATGGATCGCTAGTACTTCAAGGTACTATAGTATCGCTAGTGCTAGCTATTACTGATGAATTGTCAGAATATGATCATACTTTTGAAGATGATGAAATTAAAAGGCTATAAATCAAAATCATTTGGTCAAGAGGGAATTACTGGAGAAATTATAAAATATATGTTTTATATGGACACCAAATGGATAACATACTTGTTCAGTAATCGATGCATTGTCCAGAAATGTTGAAAAGTAGCAAAGTCATTTTTATTTATAAGGAGAATAAAAACCCAAATTTAGTGGAATTGTATAAATCAATTACTTTACTTCCCTTTTAGTGTAAAGTTTTGACAAATTAGTGATGCAGAGATTAATCTGTTTTTCGGGGGTGGGGGAGAAAGAATAATTTGATAAATGAGAGCCAATTAGATTTTCAGATATATTCTAAGACCATTGATGTTTTATATCAGCTTCATGACACTATGTAAAAAAATAAAAGTGATGGTTACCATTTATGCTCTATTTCATTAGATATAAAAAGGGCTTTCCATATTGTTCTTTCCAGTATTATTAGTAATCAATGAAAAAGGTCAAAAAAAATCTAATTTTTATTATAAATCGTATTTTGTTAGTTGAAAGATGACTGGAGAAATATGTGAATAAATCTCTGCTTTTTCAATGGCACGACCGCCCCATGGTGGGCCAATACCTTCAATCTGCCAGCAGATTTCGAAATATAAAATGTTCTTTTCTCTTTATGGAGTAGGGTTGTCAGCCCTACCGGTACCTACAGTTTAAAGGGAATTTCGATATTCCGATGTTAATATATACAACTAGTAATAAAAATGTTAGTAATCTGGAATCATGACTCTTTGTTACAAACGCATCATTAGGAAGCCAAGTCGGCTGCAGAATTTCGGTAAATGCCACTTCGACAAAGTTCGTTGCAAAAATTACTCCATTATTAGTAGTCAAACAGCTATTACATCAAATTTTATTTCTTAAATTGTTTTTTCATCAAATTTTATCCCTTTAAACGCTAAATATTAAGCATTATACCTATTGCGCATGCATATCTGTAATACTGCATTACTGAGCTATTTCTATGAGCATGCGCGCTAGGAAGAAAAAAAATATCGGACGATAAAAAAACGTTATGCAAAAACTGTCTAATATCATTATCTAATTACAGTATTGTAGCCCTAAAGAAATTGGAGGAACATGGCGAAATATTCCGGGTTGCAAGACTGCTACTTCCTCAGGGTTACAATATTCTTGATTTCAATCATAAAAATTTCATATGAGAGGGATTTTTATGTCTGAAGATGTTATTTTTACTAATGGAAGATCCAAAATGTTATTTTAGAAGAATACAGGGTTGTGTTTGTATTTGTTAATTTTAATAATAGTAAAATACACTAAAGATTCAGAACAATGAAAAACTTATTTTTTACAGTTGATGCCCTTGCGATTAAAAAAAAAAAAAAACATATTGTGGAGAAGGATATTAAAAAGAAAATTTGTAATAGTAAAATACACACTAAAAGATTCAGAACAATGAAAAACTTATTTTTTTTACAGTTGATGCCCTTCGATTAAAAAAAAAAAAACTTATATTGTGGAGAAGGATATTAAAAAAGAAAATTTGTACACTTTTTTGACTTTTGACATTTAATAAAATTAAAAATAAACATATTATACAGGAATTAAAAATTAAAAATTTAGAATTCCTAAGAGTTCATGATTGAAATCTGCATTGAATAAAAGTCATGTCGAAATTCTCAGAGATGTGAGAGTAGACGAGGAGGCTAAGTTTTCTTTTGTTGAGGGTTATTTTATCGATCAACTTTAAAATAACTAAAAATGAACTTACAAGTTTGGCAATAGAAGAATGGCAAGAAAGATGTAAAAACCTACAAAGGGAAGAAATACTTATGAGTTGTTACCTGTTGTATCAAAAAGGTGTTATGGAAACTTTTATCCCAATCAAGCTAAGACAAATCATAGTTGCTTTGTAACATATCAATCAAGATCAATCAGTCATCTATCAAGAGGATGAAAGAACGCTTCATGCTTCTGTGGAGAAGAAGGACATTTTTATTTGGTTGTTCCTCTTCTGAGACCATAAGAAAAAAAGTGCAATGTAAGGATTAATAGTGTTTTTAAATAAGATAAAAATTTCTTTATTGAAATTATTAAAGTTATTTTAGGTTTTCTAATAGGCAACTTATAAAATTTGTTTACATACATTTTGTGAAATTAAATTGTTTAGTTTCGTAATTTTTAATTCTTTAAGTTAAATGCATTATTGTAAATATTAGATTTGACATTGAAGTTTGATCCATTGTGTTGTAAATAAAGTTTATGTATAATATATTTTAAATTTTTGAAGAAAAGAATCAAGAAAACATCAACAACAATATATTATATAGTTGGTGGTAAACTATTATTCTTTGGCTTAAATATGTAGTTGAATATGAGTATTTTTATTCTAAATTATTAAGTTTTTGATAAAGTTCTAATTGGAGGAATCGTAGTTTTAAACTCGGGGTCGAAAGAAGTTGCAAGCTCTGGATGGTAGAAACGGGTTGTTTTCCTAGTTGGTACCGAATATCTGGTAAATGGATGACCAAACAGTTGGCAGTGGCGTAACAATAGGGTGGCAAGATGCCTAAATTGCCCCGAGCGGAGAGTGAGTACAGGAAAGGTCTGATATTTATTAGCTTGAATGACACCGAATTATTGTAAAAGGCTGAGGAATGTGTTGATACTTAAATTAAAGTTTTGTGTTAATTTTGATATTGAAAGGATTTATCTGTTTCATTTACTAAGGAAATTCTCATGTCTTTTTCCATAAGATGAACTGGCTGATTTATTAATCAAGAGGAATTTTTTATATCTTCACGCTTTACTGAAGCTTGGATTTCATTTATGCTACTTGTAACAATTGCTGTGACTACAGCTAGTACTGAGCGATTATTCTCTGGATTAAAATTGATGAAAACCTATTTAATAAATTCTATGGTACAAGTCAGATTAAGCAATTTGGTTATTCTATCCGTGGAACATTCCATGGCTTGAACTTGAACTTTGAGGCTGTCATTGACACTTTTGCTGATCAGAAAGCCAGAAAAAAGAAATTTTAATAAATAAATTTTTATTAAAAAGCCTGTAATTTTAATTCAATACCCCTTTAAATTAAAAGTATCAACCAAAAATGATGCATGTTTTAGGTAGTACTTTATTAAAAAGAAAATACATTGATTATACTTTGTATTGAGGCTCCCTCATTTAAAAAAAAAAATTGCCATGGGCCTCAGATGGCATTGTTGCGCCACTGACAGTTGGATTACCACTAAACCAGGAATCACTTTTATTTGATGGTATCCAATGGTGTTGGCATCGTTTTCCACTTATGTATTCCCTCGACAAGTAAATATCTATCATTTTTTAACAGTAATAATAATAATATAATAAATGTCAACTAAATAAATATATGCAGGATGATTATAATTAAAATCCCAGTTTCAAAACGCTGTAAAAAAGAACCACTCGCCACAATGAGTTCAAATTAATACTTGATGTTGTTCAAAGATACTTGAAGAAGGGAGAAGTGGTGTGGCATCAAAAAAAATTCCACCGATTTTTCCATTCAATTTGGTAGGACCTTGCCGTGGTGAATGGGTTTTCCACTAACAGTGTCACAACTGTTTAATGATTTGGAAGTCATTTTTTCCGTCAAAAATCGAAACAGTCAAACACATTGAAAACTACAGTTGGTTTAATGCGCAACTCATGCCAAATGCGTTGCCATTTCGATTGAAAATATCACAGGCATCGGAATTTACTTTCTTTATGCAGCTTACAGCGTCTTCTATTAATACACTTTGGAATTCTTTTTGACGCAGTACCATTTCCCCTTTTCAAGTATCTTCATTTCAAATTTAAACTCATTGTGACGAGTGTTTCTTATTTTTTACAGGCATTTTGAAAGTGAGACTTCAATTATAATCACCATATATATCAACTAATAAAAAATATAATCAACTAATAAATATCAACAATTTTTCACAGCAATGAAAAATGCTTTAAATTAGGAAGTTGGTATTTAAAATAAAACAAATAATAGTCATCTTAAACGCAAATCATTTTATAATCTTTAATCATATAACTCAAAAGAAAAACATTATTATGTAAACTATTCCCCATTATATATATTTAAAAATAACCAGTTATATTTTGAATCACAAAAAATGAGTACAATCTTCCTTATGCATTTAAATGAAATAAATAATGAATATTTGACACAAAGTTATTAAAAAATGAAATTTGAAACAAATCTAAAAGCAATGAATGAAAATGGTTTTAAATAGTTTCATTTATTCAATATTTACATATCTTTGCAATAAAAAAGAAACTTCTATGTGTTACATTATTCACAGCTGATGAACAGAATCACCAATAAATTACCTTAATAATCAAAGCCTCCAAAACAATGAATAATTTAGATAAATAAATAAAATAATACAGACAAAATTCTTTCTCATAAAAAAAAATAAAAATAAAAAGGAGCCTACTTAAAAAATCATCTTAAAAGAAATAAATGTCAATATCCAAGTGCTGATTATTCGTAAACCGAAAATATGCTTTAAATATGAATGTAAAATGAAAAAAGTGGTTTAAATTCGGAAGTTGGTATTTTTTTTTAATTTTAAGAATAGTCATAAAATAATATTCATAATATTTAAATAATAGTCATAAAATAATATTCATAATATTTAAATAATAGTCATAAAATAATATTCATAATATTTAAATAATAGTCATAAAATAATATTCATAATATTTAAATAATATTCATCTTAAACACAAATGATCTTAAATAACAATAATTTTTAAAATCTTTAATTATATAACTCAAAGAAAAATATTATTATTTAAACTATTCACCATTATTCGCAATTAAAAATCACTAGTTAAATTTTTAGGCACAGAAAAAACAATGAGTACATTCTTCCTATGCATTTAAATGAAATAAATAATGAATATTTGACACAAAGTTATCAAAAAATGTAATTTGAAACAATTCTAAAAGCAATGAATAAAAATGGTTTTTAAATCATTTCATTTATTCAATATTTACATATCTTTCTTTTGCAACAAAAAAAAAAAAGAACTTCTATTTGTTACATTATTCACAGCTGATGAACAGAATCACCAGTAAATTGCCTTAATAATCGAAAAGCATCCAAAACAATGAATAATTTAAATAAATAAATAAAAATTCTTTCTCATAAAAAAATAAAATAAAATGGAGCCTACTTAAAAAATCATTTTAAAGAAATAAATATCAATATCCAAGTGCTGATTATTTGTAAACCGAAAAAAAAAATTTATCAAACAATAATAATGAAGAAAAAAAAAAGGCTTAAAAAGAAGATGAAGAAAAAAAAGAAAAATTCGTTTTTTATGATAAACAGTGGACTTCAAAGTAAAGTAAAGGATCAGTTTTTGAGAGGGATAAAAAAAAAAAAATATTTAATGCCGAGATATATTCCTACCCCACTTTTACTTTTCTATTCTATTCAAATTCTAGAAAAATTGAGAAAAAAAAAAAAAAAAAAAAGGAACATTTTTATTCGTGACGGTTCCGCCTAGAACCATTTTTCCCGCCGTTATTGTTTTTGGAGCACGGATTTGTCTCCGTATTTTATTTCAGAATTCCTCACAATCCCTTCGCTATAAAATGCGCCCATCGATTTATTTATTCTACATTTTTTTCAGTTTTTTTTCCAGTTTTTTTCTACATGTAAGCCAGGTTCAACTGCAAAGTTTCGCAGAAATGAATTCCTAATGTTTCGCAAACAATTCGGATTTCGCTTATCTAAAAACGAGAAAAATTGTTTCAAACTGAGTTTAAGTACTCTATTACTAAGCAATCATCGAATGGAAGAAATGCTTCCAATTTTTTTTTTTTTTTTTTTTGCATAACGTCGGATGGATTTAATACATTAAAAAAAAATTATTTCGTTTTTGTATACAATCCATTTACCATTTCTTCCAGCTTTGTTCAGTCATATGAAAGCAGCGGGATATTTCGAATTGTTTCATTGTGTATAGTTTAAGCTTGTAAAAAATGGAAAATGAGAAGTTAATATTTTCATTAAGGAACACGAAAAACTGTGTTGGTGTTCTAATGCAGCCAGCAATACATAGACAGTTAATCATTATGCCATAAGAAAGGGCTGCACCGCTGTTATTCATTTACTACTACCCAGGAGACACGTGTAGCTTGAAGATATGCTCGGACACGAATAACACTACCCCCACAACGATCTACGGTCCTATGAGACATAGTTTAAAGTGGTTTCTGAACCACTACAAACATCCATGATTCCTCCGGGATTCGAACCCGAAACATGTGTTATCGAGTGCCAGAGTACCTAGTCATTTGGCCATCAGGTCCCAATACACAAACCAGTGAGAAATGTTTAAATAATAGTATGAGACAAACCAGGTCCTCTTTTTTAATAAGGTATATAAGTCTATATACCTTAATAATAAGGTATATAAGTCACTTTATCAGTTTGCCATAATTCCTAAAAACCTCGTATTCTCTTATAACAATCATTGTTTGCTTAACATTTCTCCATTTCCTGCAATATACATCAAACACTTTTACTGATTTATTTTTAAAAGATATTGACTCTGACTGCCAAAAGTCTTTCAACCTTCAGAGCTCTTCGGCGTAATCCTTTTCGATCTCGGTCTTCTTTATATGCTGGATCCCAATTCTTTAAAATTCCTTTCCATTTTGAGTCAATGAAGTAAAAATTTTCATGACTTTCCATTTGTCGGCTAAACATGATCTCTGGGCCTGAATTATCGAGTGTCTAGTGCTCTAGCGTTCGGTGCCACAGGTTTCGGGTTCCATTCCCAGTAGGGACATGGATGTTTGTAGTGGTTCGAAATCCACTTTAAGCCGTAGGTCCCGGTCTCATATGACTGTAAGAGCGTCATGGAGCCAAGTCAGATTTCTACCCACGGGTGTTCCATCACAACAGAAGCTGCCCCCTTTCCCCCGTTCATGTGTAGATTACTCAAAGGATGTAAGTCCCGCACTGCAGGTCACTGAGAATTACTCACAACACACACAAACTATGATCTGCAGCAAATTCCGGGAGTGTTATAGACTCACACACTCGTGAATATATGTATATATATATTTATTTATTTAACTTTATAAATTTGCATACAATTTTATTACTTTGGTAATAAAACTTTACAATTTATAATTATTAGATCTGAATAAGATGAATTACAAATTTGAAAAAGCCGTGAAACAATTACTTTAATGCAAGGAACAGCACATAAATATAAATATATATGGGAGCTTTTACGTTCTCTCATCTCATTAATATATTGACCTCGCAGGCAGTCTTTCAGTTCTACAGGCATTACGGAATTGTAATATCCTTCCCTGTCCTATCATACAGCTCCTTGGCAATAAACTTCAAGAATTTGCAATAGCATTTTATCCATCTAATTCATCTGCTCCCCAGGAATTTATTATAAAAGATGAATTGGCAGATTCTCTAGCAAAATCTGCAGCATATACAATAATATTTCATTGTACATCGCCAGAAGAACTTATATTTTAACAAAAAATATAAGACAGATAAATGCAACAGGACAGTGGATAGGTGGCAAATATGTTCAGGAATTCAGTCCTGCTTATAGAAAAGAAATTCTTTTATCCAGGTTTCGTACAAAGACATATCTTTCTAATTTTAAACTCCATAGATTTGGCCTGACTTCACCTCCGTTATGGCCGATCTGCAAAACTCCAGAAAGAGTTGAATACAGTTTATTTCAATGCAGAACTAAGAAACAAACTACGAAACTGCTTTGGATACAAAGTAATATTTTTCTCTTTGATATGTCAGAGGATGTATGTTATAAGATAGAATGATATTTCAGTTTCTATGAATATTCTCATAACCATGTAAGCTATGAGGTACCCCACTTTTTTCGTTCTGGGGATTATTACTTTTTATTCACTTTTATTTCAAGTGCTTGTTGTGCTTCATATTTTCGAATCATCGTTCAACTGTTAAAATATCAAGGTATGAAGTTTTATCCATTTCTTTCTTTTTCAAATTTGCCCATCTTAATTATTTTCTTTTGGTTTGTTGCCGGAAAGTGCAACGATTATTTTCTTTTAAAATTGAATCTGTAATCCATCATAAGAAATGGTATCAAGATTTTCGAGTTTTAGAAGATAAATGTCTAATTTTCACCCTTGTTCAATTCTTTTACCTCTAGTATTTTAACAGCATTTGGATAAATTGAGAAAAGAAGCATCAGTGATCATACATCTCAAAGCACCTAAATTCAAGACAAGCTTTATGTTGTTTACAGACAATAATAGAGAGTTTTTGCATACCGTATTTTGGACGTCCGTTAGCTTTTTCTCCCCTAGCGCGCATGCTCATAGGAAATTGCGCATGCGTGTCTGTAATAATGTTTCCTATGAGCATGCACGCTAGGGAGAAAAAGCTAACGGACGTCCAAAATACGGTGTGCAAAAACTCTCTATTACTCCATCAACTTCCTAAGTTGGACTTCTTAGATTTCAAAAAACTTCATTAACATCATGACATCGTGATAAGCAATCAAATTTTATCTTCCTAATTGATTCCAAGAAGGAGTTGATGTTTCAATTAATCTTTTTTCAAAAATTATACACTAGTCCTTCATAAATCATGAATAGCGAACTAATTACAACCGGTTTCTCGTCAACTGTTCTGATGCATTTTCTTATGCTCAAAAGCCGATGCTGAGTTTGAAGATGGAATATTAATGAACTTCACTAAGACATGATTTTTATTCCAGAATAATGACTACACGATTTCATATTCAATCATTCATTTTTTAGCTGCTGGTAATCTAAACTGGAGGTCAGTTGCTTTATCACCTATAGGTGTAAAATATCATCATTTCTGTCTTATTTATTGTGACTGATTTCGACAAATTATTGATTAGCTTAGTTATGAAAATCATTAATATTTCTAAATGACTTATTACTATTTTCTACATTTTTAAATCACATAGTTTACGTGCAAATAAAGAAACTGTTTTATTTTTAAAATGTTTAATATATAGCTTGACTTTTAAAGGAATTAAAAATAATGTTATATCTAAAATTTAAAATTAAATAGTTTTTATACAAACAAATTTTAAAAATAATACTAATTTTCAAAATTATGCTAATAAATTTATTGAAATAAATCATAGTAAATAAGACAAAAATGATGATACGACTGTGTCCAAAAAATAAGACCAATTTGCAATTTAAAATTCCGGGGCTTATAGAATTTCAATTATTTTTCTTTTTTAGGTTGCTGGAACTGTCTTTGACATGCATAAAAAAATTTTAAATAAAAAAAAGGATTTTATCTCTAAAAATTTAATGACGGTCCCAGAATCTACAGCATCGTGGACCAATTCAGCATATTATGTATCAAATGTAAATTAAATTCAATTTGATCGGTAACAATTGCTATGATGGTCCCAGTATCTACAGTATCGTGGACAAAGTCATCGTGGACATATTATGTAGCAAATTTAAATTAAATTCAATATATTTGAAAATGCAGTAAATATGAAAAGAGGGAGGGTAGTCAGTGATAGGATTGTCAAAGATAAGAAAGTCAATGCAACGCTAATTTTTCCCAATTGCAAGTTTATTGAGTTACTATTTTTTTCTATTCAAATTTTCACAATTAATTCAAAAATCTTTTTTTATGGCGTTTACTGCTTAATTTATAAATATTAATTTTAAATGCAGCGAATATGAATACGAATACTTTAACAGTTTACAGTTAAAGATTAGTTACTTTTACTTATTAATTTTACTTTTACATTTTAAAAATAAACTGTAGTTTTTAAGTAATCTGCACTCAAAATACCACTGCAAATTGAAATGTGTGTTATTTCTTCAAGTACGTGTAAAAAAAAAACATGGAATTTAAAAATTATCTATCAAATAACTTATTTTATCAAATCATAGTTTTTAAATTTGATTTGATTTAAAAATGTAATTGTGCCATATTCGTATGCTAGTTATTTGAGCATACGAATTGCTTTTTGTTTAAGTTTAAGTTTGAATTAACTAAATAATTATGTTTAATGTAGGCTATTTGCAATTACCATTACAACAGATATACATTTTTCTTGTTAACAATCTCAATGTTAAGACATTAACTTTAGTGCATCAATCTCATTGGTTTTCTTTATAAAAAAATGTATATTGAAGATCTTCTTTAAAAAGTTGGATCATAATGAGTTGTAAATGTAGAACAGGTGAACAATTACTGATACACATAAAAAAATCCTTTCAATATTTATAAAATATATTCCATGCATTTGTTTTCTATATATTATATCCTTAAATTTAACTATAGTGAAATATTAAGTCAGACTCTTTTTAATAATATTTTTTATTGTTTTCCTTATCAAAACTCACAATGACCTACCTTTATTTATTTTTATTTAAAATGCATAAACATATCACCATTTTATTCACAAGGCTTATTGATTTATTAAGACCATACACATTTCCGATCTTCTTCTTTTAAAAAACAATATTTATGAAATTATATCGTTAACCCCAAAATTTACTCAACAAGTCCTATGAACTTTGTATCAAACACTTGCAGTATACACTATTTATCCCTTAAAGTATGTATGAAGAAAATCAAAATTCTCTTTCATACGTCATCATCTGGGATAGGTGAATATGTCTTGTGTGTGGAGTCAAATAACAACAACAAAAAAAAATATTAGTTCAAAGATTTACGTCAGCTGCAGAAGTTTTATTTTCTTCTCTTGCGTACCGGAACAAAAGCGAATGTTTCTACGTCACGCAACTAGCTTCGAAAGACTTTTAAAAATGTCTGCGTTGATGTAATGACAGAGAGATTAAGTGAGAGAGAAAAAATATCAGGAATCAAGAAATACTTTGTTAGCTATTCAGACTATTGCCATTCGTATTTGTTTCACAATAACTGTATATTATTAAGGAAATACATTTTTGCACATGTTAATAAACTGTATATGTATTCGTATAAATCTCTAACACATTAATACAAATTAATATAATACATTTTTACTCGAGTAAAATTATAGCATAGCAACTTATTATTTAGAATTAAAAACTTGCAAACCAAACTGAAATTTTATAACACCTTATCATTAACTTTGATGACTTTTTAATGGCTATCCTTAAAGGCTGGTCCTTGGCTATTAATACACCAAAGTTGCAACAGATTCATCATTACACGGTACCCCACAATAGCCTACTCTACCACATTCACTCAAGCAAAAGATATGAAGATCATTATCATGATAATGATTTTCAATGATAATTACTTCTCTTTTTGCTTGTTGCAAAGAAGAAAATGTAGAAAACTTTAACTAAATGACTACCAATGAAAGCTTTTATGCCAAAATTGATTAAATCTGTAAATACGGACGCACTTGAAATAAATGTACTTATATATTATAAACTCAGATACTTAAGAAAATCAAATTACTCATTTTATGTTATAATATCTATAAAAAACAAGTAATGTAAAAAAAAAAACTTTCTTACTTTTAAGCTGAAATTCTCCTCTTACATCTGGCGCCATCTATTGGTAGATACATGCAACTTAAATCTAAAAAAAAAAAAGCTAAAATTAATTAATTAAATTTAATTAATGAATTAATATTTTAAAAAACTGTATTAACATCAAGTGTCATCCACTACAAGTTCGAAAAAAATGTATTTGAACTTGAGTGCATGAATAAAAAGTATTTTATGAACGATTGGAAATTTGCACAAGATATATATAGAGAGAGTATGAACTAATAGTAAGAATTGAAAAAACTTACACATTATGACATGAGCTAATTTTTAAATTGGATGCATCTTAATTATTTTAATATTTATTTTGAATTATAAACATTTAACTATAAAAAAACTCATCTACTTGTTAATATCGATAAAAAGATATTTTATAAACTCATGGTGACTCAATAATTAATTTGGTTTATTTTCATTCTATTTTACTATCAAACTATAAATTAGTTATTTCTCTTTTTGGTTATTCCTATAAATATATTGTCGTTTTCGAAATTTAACAGTTTCAAAATTAGCATTATAGAGTTGTATCATTTTCATTTACATTTACAAATGATAACAGTCATTTATCAAAATAAAGGAAGATTATTCAGGGCATCTTTATTTAAAAGGTTATTCTTGTTAGTAGTAAAATGGTTTAAAAGGATATCCCCATAATATTCGTCTTTAACTGAACCCATTACAATTAATGGACGAATTCTGTTGGCATTTTCAAGGAAGGCCATTTCATTTTACTCTATTTGATCCACCTTTATATATGAAAACTTTTTTTATTAAAAACTGCACTTTAATTTATTGGCAACATACATTATGAGCAATTTATAAATATCTAAAGATTTCCATTAATATGCATGGCAAAACACAATAAATAAATAACAGAGGCATTTTAGATAAATTTTTTTTTTTAACAACAATATTCATTATTGTGTGGGATATCCATGGAATTAAATCGATCAATCCATTGATTAGTTTTCTCTGTGATGTTTAGAATTTTAGGTAAACAACTGTAATTTTTAATGAGTATTTATAACCTCAAATTTATATTTGAAATTTGGAATCTATAAATGAATGGAAAATAAGTTTTTTTATTGACATTAACTTTCGAAACAGTAAAAATAAATCATATTTTTGTTAAATTTTAATTAAAATAGGTTGCAGAATATACAGTAATGCATATTATTAAGTTTGAAAGGAATCAGTTTTACAACTTGCATTTAATCTTGTTGGTTGTCTTAATAAACAGAAAAATGTGTATTTTAAACAAGAAGGAAAAAAAAAAGGGACTTTTTAATTAATTTTTTTTTTTTAAATAATAATTTTTTTTTAAAATTAAATTAACGGATCGTTCAAAGTATGTAGTTTATCAATTAGTTTTTTTTATGTATATAAAACTCACAATCATAACTAAAAAAAAATAATAATAATATCTTCACTTTATATACAAGGTGCCAAATTAACAGGTTTACAACATCTAGCAATAGGGAGATACACACAGATGACTCAGAATCATGTAGCAATACAGGGATGGAAATACGACGAGATAGCTTACACAGACACACCAGTAATGAATAGATATCACTTACTTGAATATGATGTTAATAAATCGCTGAAGTATCATGATGTAACATAACCAAAGACAGTCAATAATAACAAAGGTGAACTACATATTTGGTCAAAAGGGTGACAATTGTAACTTCTTTGACCTAATATGTCAAATTTACTAATTACAATTGTCACCCGAGTGTTGTTGCTCAAGCTTCACATCTCTGGCACCCAGAATTCGAATATTCTTATTTGGGCATGGCTGGGATTTCTTAGGTAGCCAATTCCTCAGCTCTATCATGGGGGATATTACACAGCAATGCCTTAGAGTACCCTTTTAAAGTTGTAACAAGACATGATATGTCAAGCAATAGAGCAACTGAATCCATCGAATCAGCCCACCAGACCCTCTGTCGGTCAATTCTGTGGTCTAAAGCAGCATCATGGATCACTATCATGAAGTAGAGATTATTTTTCCTCGAGAGCTGCCATACGTTCATGCTTTGCGTTTTTCCGTCCACACTGAAATGAATCGATTTGGAGAGATTTCACAAACGTTGCTTGCGACTTAGCGGGACTACAAATGACTTGGAATGTACAAACGACTTGCTCATCAACCTCTGAAACCCCACATGACAAATGCATATTGGTTAAATTCACGTCCATAAAATCACTCATTCATGCCCCAATACGTCAGTCTTTAAACACTGAGGACTCCCACGATCATGAAACATAATTTATCGTGGCTGAATGACATTTCTCATTCACCACTCTCTATTTCGATTACCTACACTTTCTAAAAGTTTGTAAACCTTGTGTTGATACACTATGTATAAATAAAAATGAAAATCATATCGCATACGTAATAAGTATTTTAAGAAAACAATTCTTTAGCTCGATCTATAATTAAATGATAATATAATTAATGATAATAAATAATTTATTAATCTATAATAAGTTTTGTGTAAGACATGAATATTATATACACTACTCAAAACAATTATATTATTAATTTTTAGGTATAAAGTGCAGATGAGGAAATGTCTTGGTGATTGATACAAACTGTATAGTTGTTATCAGATGTGAGAAAAGAAGAAGAAACAACGAACAAGAAATAATTAGATTCCATTGGCTATATTTGTCGGGGAAAAAATTCACTATTCTTGAATACTTCACAAACAAACAAAACTGGGATTTCAAAGATACAAATGAGTTTTAATAAGGGGTATGATTTCCCTGAACTGAAAGCAAAGATTTGCACTTACGAAGCATAGAATCAATGAGGGACTTGGGTATTTTCCCTCCCCTATTATTGAAGACAGCTTTAAACTGCTGAATTGCTTCTGGGGGTGAAACGCGACTAGCATCCCATCTCCCTAGAATGTCCCAGACATGTTCTATTGGGTTCATGTCTGGGGAAAATGATGCCCATTCCATTCGAAGGATTCCTTCATCGAAAAGAAATTTTCCACTTGCTGAGTAGGATGTGGCCTCGTGTTATCCGCCATAAGAATGAATCTAACTTATGATTGATAATATATATATATATATATATATATATAAATGTTGATATGTTTTTATGGTACCATCCCCGATTGTTACAGCGTAAAGACCACAATAGACATGAGGAACTCATCCTATATATCTGAGCCGTTAGTGCTCCATTCTTGGTAATGTGCAGGTCGGTGTGGCTATTCATAGAAATATCGGCCGAGACCATCCTTCCGCCACTGCCGAATCGGAGACTTTCATGCACAAATATAGGGAGAATTCCGTTTACCGGGGTCTCTTCAGTTGGAGAATCCGTCTATTGTCAGGTTATATACTAAAGAGGGACTCATACGTGAAGTTCTTGTTATTCCATGCATCTCGTTCCCGTCTGAGATGCTTCTGTGTTCATCTCCTGCTTGAAGCACGGTGATCCTGTGTCAATGATAAGTCTGCGAGCAGACAAACTCCCATGGTTTCGGAATCGGTTTCAACAGTGTAAATCAAGTCTCATATAAGTATTCTCTGAAGGAACTGTTCAAGAAAGTGACTTTATAGTGCAGTTTCTTCTGATCATTAGTGCTAAATACCTAACATCATTTTAAGTTGTAGCACGCGTGCAACCTTGTCCTAGTTTTCGACGAACATTTCCAGTTTCCAAAACAGATTCCACGATCTGGAAATGACTCTTTGAGAAACTCCTAACATTTCGGCTACAACGGATTGTTTGGAACGACAGATGGTCCTCCATGTTACAGATTCATCTAAGTCATCTTGATGAGATATTGTAATCACTGTTACAAAACATTGAATATGTGTCAATTGTTTTTAATCTCCCCTCCTACAAAAAGAAATTCTGCAGTTCGCTTTTCAGTCTTTATATAAAACGCATAGTTTAAGACATCACAGACAAAATATGCAAATTTCCAATTTTGTAACATTATAATTTTCAATTTTAACGTCCTCTATTTCATTTTTGTTAAAAAAAGTTGCCGATTATATGGTTATATCCTGCTGAACTCACAATATCTCATAACTGTTTGAACGTTGAAAATTTTTGTTATCTACATAAAAAAGTACTTGGGACTTTAAATTAAAATTTTCTTATAACGAAAAGTAATTAGAAAATATTTAAATGTTTACCACGAATCAAAGATGAAACACATGAATATGCATTTAGCATACTTATTTTCCACTGTAATTTAAAACACTATAGAGAATTTATTATAATGTTAAGAAATTTTACAATGTATTATCAACACTCAGGCAAGACAAAACTTTCTTTTTATATATTAAACATGAATTTTAATATTCTTGTATAATATCGACGCAAGAAAATAATTAATTCCTCAAGAGTATCGAAGAACAAATACTTTTCCTGAAATTTTATGCATGAGAAATTTCGAATGAATAAAGTTCTTTCGGCTATTTTTCTTAATTTTTGTCTGTAACAATGAATAGAAAACTCTTCTTAAAGAATTAATTAGCACATTTTAAGAGCATTATTTTCAGTAAACTTTATGGTAAATTATTTTGATATGCTTTTTATTTTAAGTATAAACTTAAAATGCATAATGGATAAAAATGATACGAGCTTCAAAAAAAATGAAGAACAACAGTACAATAGAAACTTTCTTTAAAATTTAATTTAGTTTTACTTTGTATCAACTTTTATCGCTTTTAATATCTATATGAACTATATAGCCATTAAAAGTTGTTATTTCAAGCGAATAAATTACGAAAAAAAAAGATAACCAAAGAGTTGAAAATACCTACTAAATGACTCTAAAACTAATGAAATTAATATGTTTCACTTGTTAAATTTTCTCAAACAAATGTGTAATATTTTTAGAATATATTGTACCACAAATTTGTAAAATTTGTAAAACGCACTATTACCACAAATTTGTAAAACGCACTGTACCACAAATTTCGGGTTCGAGTCCCGGTGGTGCCATGGATGCTTGCAGTGAGTGGTTCGAATCCATCTTAAATTGTAGGTCGCGATCTAACGTGATCGTAGAGAGTTGCTGGGGTATTGTTACTCCGCGTCCGTAGATTATCCTCGAGTTATACGCACCTCCTGGGTAGTGCTAAGTGAGTAACGTCGGTGCAACGCTTGCCCTAAGGCATCCAAGACAACTGTCTAAGTGTTTGCCAGCTGCATTAGAACAAAAAAAAAAAAATACAAACGCTTTTAGTTGTCTATCACAAATTGCGGTGAATAAATGCACGTTCAACATATTAGGTTATAATATCTCTAAATTAGAAATATACCTGCATTTGCAGTGACCCATTAAAATAATAGGAGACCAAAACAATTGAGAACTAATCGAAATTAAAAAAAAATTCGCAATTTTTGTATATCCCCATATATGACAAGTGGTAAAGCAGTCAAGCTAATATATACAATATTAACCTCGCTAGTGAGGTGTTTATTGTATGCACAGCTCGTTAGTGTTTTGAGTAATGACTATGTAATGTGTGGTAGGCATTTATCCTTTGTTATGAAGCATTATCTTTCAAATGAAAAATCGACATTCAACGAATTCGAATCAGAAGTGAAAATTCGTACCTAATGTTATTATTATACATAAATATTGCAATAAATTGTTATAATCAATATTATATGTATATATATATATATACAGAGAGAGAGAGAGAGTGTATATATCCACTATAAAATGTAATGAAAGACTATTTAAAACCCTTTAATCATTTTATTTTTTAGAAAACTAAATATCAAATATAATTTCTTCCCAGTTCTCGGATGCTGCGATATATTTGTTAGATTTTAAAAGGCAAGAAAAAAAAATGTTTATAACATAAGGTTACACAAGCAATCATAATTTATTGTATGCCATTAATAATGAATATGCAGCCTCCAGCAATGCTTCTCACAGTAAGAGATTCTCCACTATACTTTTCCATGGGACAAGAGTAAACAACCTTACTTTCTGCGATTACATTATTGCTCTATACCTGGACTGGTCATGGGAAATTTGTGTAGCTGTATGTATTTTCACATGTATGGTATTTTTAAGTGTTTATCGCATATCAGTGCACGTCACATATATAAATTCGTATACATTACATGTATTCATCACATATATGCATTCATATACATTACATATATGCTATTACATATATGATCCAACTTCAATGATATACAGAAAATCTCCTGAGAAAATTTTTTGGTTTTGGAAAGAAATGGACAGTGAAACTGAGCATATTTGACAAATATATATCCACTTCTTTTCTTTTGTAGACTTTATTAGTTGCAACGATTTTCGATTAGCATAAATTATGATGGTGTGCCTACCATATAAATGATAAAAATTTAAATTGTTTACATTATAATTTAAATTCTTAGTTTTGTTTTAAACATTTTATATATGATTTGTAACATTTTAAACATTTTTTCTATCTGGTTTTGTTTACTTCTGTAAGTCTTCTTACATGGTATACCTCTGTAAATCGTGAATACTTCTTTAACCATCCTTACATACTATACTTCCGTACTCTGTAAATCTGGAATACTTTTGTCACCCTCCTTACATACTATATACCTCCGTATTCTGTAAATCGCGAATGCTTCGGTAACCCTCGAAACACAAGAAGATACATAATCGATTAAAAACTAAAAATTAACCCTGTTTAAAAGTTTATCAATTATGGGTTATCAACATATTGTAAGATCTTTATTTTTACTTGACATCTTATTTTAATTAACTAGTTTAATCAGAACTAATTTGTTGCATTAAATTCTTTTTTGCTATATAATTTTTAATACATAACCAATTTTTGTTTCGAGGCAATCAGCGTTATTTTTAAATAAGCAATTTTCCACCATTTTATAAAAGTTACGCTTGATTTCATTATTTTGTTAAATAAATTATTATTATAAAAAGATGAACACAGCATTTTTTTTTTATTTTAAAAGCAATAACACTCAATAAAAGCTATTCATTTTATCCATTACATTTGCAACAATAAACTGAAATTCTTTTAAATTATTTGCACATATTTTTTAGAAGGTGAAAATACAAGTTTTCCTTTTAAATCCACAAAAACATTTAAGTAACCGAAATAAAGATATTGATACAATGTTTTCAAACCCAAAAACAATTTGTTTCTTAAAAGAAAATGTACTGAGTATTTGTTGACTGAAAAGAATAGTATTCCTTGTATTGAGAAGTGTAATTTACATGTTGTCAGCAATATTTGTCTAAATTTAATCATACGGAATTTTAAATGAATTTCGTTTTTCATTAACTGTAAATGTTCATTCTTAACTACAGCAAGTTTTAAGGAAAAGATCATTACATTATTTTTTTCAAGATCTTTATTTCAGAATTCTAGTTGTGTCTACAAACCTTGTTACTAATTAAATCATTCTTACAAAAAATGCAAAGAATTTACACTGTCTTAAAGAAAAAAAAATCTTTTTTTTTTCTTCACTTTTGATCTTCTTTTTCCGCACTTTTATTAGCACAGATGAAGTTAGCGGGTTTTATTTGATAAAAGTTAAGTGTTTTATTTGATATACTTTTTAATCTTGAGCCCTGGTTTCTGTTAAACTGTTCAAGCATACCAACTCTAATTGAAAATTTTACTTTTTTTTTATGTAAAAGCTTGGTTAAATCTTTATTCTTTAATTAGCGGAGCAATTTCTTCCTGTGAAATGTATCCTGTTTTTTGTTTTACTTCAATGCTTCGGGGGTTTATTTTTATATTTTTTAAACTTGTGAAACTAATTGGATATTCTAAATAACTGTTTGGAGTAACAAACAACATTCATCCAAAATGTATCACAAATAGACTTGCGAAGACTATTTGCGTCTTTAACGGACTCCATCAAAGATGCATCTTCTGAATGAATATTTTATCAATAATTGATTTTACAATCAATTATTGGCAAAATATTCAGGTACATTTATTATAATATCATGTATTTTTATGCTGTATATATATATATATATATATATATATATATAATTTAAATATAAACAATTTCAGGTCTGAAAGGGATAAATATATAAATTGCAATAACTGAACAACAACTACATTTAATACTTCTTCGTCAATGGCGCAACTGCCGCATGGTGAGCGAAGACGGTTTGCCAACCGGCAGATTTCGAGACAGGAGATGTTTTCTTTCTGTGGTGTAAGGTGGTCAGTCCTACTCTCTACAGTTGTATTATATGAGAACCTATAAATTTAAGAGGACTCCGAGCCTCTACAAGCAGCCGTGGCAAAGCAGGATTCGAACCTTGTGGCACCGAGTGGCAGAGCGCTATTTACTACGCCCCGCATTTAACACTAAGAATCGCAAATATATTCCTTATATTTAAACTTCAGAAACAACATATTTTATATGCATATTGTAATCAAATATGAAAATACAAATTATGTTTATACGTAGGATACAAAGCGTATAACAATGAAAGTAATTTCAATGATATTTTATTGGTGCAGCAGCCCCATTGTGGCCAAGGCCATCTGTCTACTGGCAGATTTCGAAATATTGGATGTTATGGTTTTACAAAAACTGGATAGGGTTGTCAGTCCTACGCCCAAATCTCTGCAGCCGTATTAAACCACTACTACTAATACACCACACCGCATCACTGTGCCTAGAACTGAGTTGCCCCTTTACAGTTTAAGAAAGATGTTCTTGACATCATATTAGGCCGTCATCTACGGCTAATATGGCAATATCGTAATATGAAGACAGTTATATGGCAATATAGTTATGTGAGTGATATGATGATATGCTAATATAGCAAATATATGAGTGATATGATGACGGCCTAATATGGCATCAACCCGGTTTACAGCGGATTCTGAATCACTACAACCATTCATGGCCCCGTCAGGACTTGAAGCCCAAATCTATGGCACAAACCCTCAGTCCCTCAATAATGTATCGCTTGATGTAATTCTAATAATTTAAATAGTTTTTAAGATTTTTAAATAATTACTTTAAAAAATATTCTCACAAACGTGCTACAATTCATTTTATACTGTAATTGATCATTGTCATTCACATTGGTGAGTAAAACATGAATTGAAAATTGTAATGAATTTCACTATTGTTAAAATTATAAATCTCTTTGGAAAACGTAAAATACAAATTTATCTCAAAATCAATGCCTGCAATTAGTCCATGGATTATTCAAAATAAAATAGACTTTTTCAGATAGATTTTAGTTAATAGATAGAATTAATTTACATGACATAGTATTCTAAATAAAATATATTTTCCTCCTTATATCTTTTTAGTCATCAAAATACTAAGAATGAAAATCTCTCAATTTAAGATAAATAGTTATAACAATGTTAGAAAGCTGCTTAATAGTCAATTAGTAAAAATCTCAAATAAGTGCATCAATGCTTTTCTGTCCAAACAAATTTATGCAAGGGATTAATTCCATTTGAAACAACTCCCTTACTCATTAAACTGAAAATTAAAAAAATAGAAAGAAAGTAACTTTAGAAACCAACTAAGAAAAGTCAAACAATTCAAATCCATTGTTCCAATAATCCTTCCAGCAGCAAACTCCTCTGTCAACACAATTTATACATGATTTCCTGTAAGATTTCACTGAACTCGCGGTTGCCAAAGTTCTTTCAAGAAAAATTCTGTCGAAAGTGTATGCGGAAAAGGTTTGTCGGGTAGCGCCAGGTAAAGATAGTGTCGCAATTACTTGCTCTTACCTTTATTAGATTTGAGCGTTTCAACCCTCGCAGGCATTTGATGTTAATCTGGGAAACATTCTGCCTTATTACACTGTAGGATTTTCAGGAAGGAATATAAAACTTGGGATTAAATTTAGTTTTCTCCATGGTTACGCGGCGAACATCTTTATCCGACTATTTTGCTTTCTTTTAGTTTTCGTTATATAACTTGGAAAGTTTAAAGATTTTATTGCTTTACAAAGTAAACCGCTAATGGATTTATAGTGAAAGGGTACGAAAAATCCGAACTTAACAAAAGGGTGTACAAATTGTATTGTGTTTTTAAGGTAATTTCAAGTTTTGATTATGTAAAGCAGGGTATTGTAACAAAAAGCAAATAAGATTAAAGCGTAATGATTAGGTGGGAATTGAAACATAAAAGAAGAATTTGTAAAGGTTTCATTAATGAGTATTGAGTTTAAAAATCAAAAACAGTCAAACATGTTTTTGTGCTGGGAATAAGGACTGCATGAAGAAGTTGTATAAAAAATATTTTGAAACTTTATAAATGGCTATAAAATATATTGTTCGCAACACAATAAAAAAAAATTAATTCGGTAAGTAGGGACCGCATAAAAACGCCCTACATAGAAAGTATGTAAATCAAAACCTTACAATATTACAAAACCTCTCATCTAAAAACATTCCTGCTAATGGGAAGACATAATATCATGTGCGATTTGTTAGATTTTTTTTTTTCATTTGTATGTTATTTTGACACTATCTGTTATTTTCTTTTTGAATTACTCTTTTTTATTTAATTCTGAATCATAATATGCATTTGGTGTAATTTTTTTAATACAGCACACAAAAAGATTGCTCAAAAAAGGGCCGCGTAAAAATAGGTTTGATTGTAGGTAGCAGTTTTATTAGAAACTTAAATGAAAAATACATATTCCTACGATTATTTTAAAAATTATATTTTATTTTATTTATTAACTTCGTAAAAATTTTCATTAGACAATTGGGATAAGTAAATATGTTAATATTATTTCAAAGAAATTTTTAAAAAAGCTGAGATTATGGAAGAATAAAAGATTACTAAATTTTAGTTTAAATTTGAAAATTAGTAAGATATTTTAATTGTAATAAAATATCTTCTATATTATTTTCTTTTTCTAATACAGCTGAAACACTTAGACAGCTGTCTTGGATGCCTTCAGGCAAGCGCTGTACAGACTTTACTCAACTACCCAGGGGGTGCGTGTAACTTGAAGATAAGCCACGGACGCGGAGTAACAATTGCAACGTGCTACGAACTTATTAGACCGGGACCTACGGTTTAACGTGGATTTCGAATCACTACAATTATGCATGGCACCGCCGGGTTCGAACCCGAAACCTGGTACCGAGCTCCAGCACGCTAGCCACTCGGCCATTCAGGCTAGTTCTATATTAAAGTTCTTTCAAGAAAATTCTGTCGAAAGTGTGCAGTATTCATAAATATAATATATTTTCTCTCCGTATATCTTTAGCCATCAAAATACAAAGAATGAAAAACTCTTAATTTAAGATAATTAGTTATAACAATTGGAGAAAGCTTGTTTGATAGTCAATTAGTAAAAATCTCAAATAAATGCATCAATTCTGTTCTGTCCAAACAAATTTATGCAAGGGATTAATTCCATTTTAAACAACTCCCGTAATCATTAAAACGAAAAATTAAAAAAAAAAAAAAAAAAAGAAAGAAAAGTAACATTATAAACCAAATAAGTAAAGTCAAACAATTCAAATCCATTGTCCCAACAATCCTTCCAGCACCAAACTCCTCTGGCAACACAATTTATACACGATTTCCTGCAAGATTTCACTGAACTCGATGTTTCCAAAGTTCTTTCAAGAAAAATTCTTATTCGAAAGTGTGTGGGAAAAGGATCGGCGGGTAGCGCCAGGTAAAGATAGTGTCGCAATTACTTGCTCTTACCTTTATTAGATTTGAGCGTTTCAACCCTCGCAGGCATTTGATGTTAATCTCGGAAACATTCCGCCTTATTACACTGTAGGATTTTCTTGGAAGGAATTTAAAACTTGGGGATTAAATTTAGTTTTCTCCATGGTTACGCGGCGAAGATCTTTATCCGACTATTTTCTTTCTTTTTACTTTTCGTTATATAACTTGGGAAAGTTTAGGATTTTATTGCTTTACAAAGTAACGGCTAATGGATTTGGAGTGAAAAAGGATGAAAAAATCCTAAAGTAACAAAGGGTTCCGAAATTGTATTGTATTTTTAAGGTAATTTCAAGTTTTGAGAATGTAAAAACAAGATATTGTAACAAAAAGCAAATAAGATATAAAGCGTATAATGATGCAGTTGGAAATTGAAACATAAAGAAGATGAATTTGAAAGTTTTTTAATGAATATTGTGTTTAATAATCAAATACAGTCAAACCTGTTTTGTGCTGGATATAGGAACTACATAAATGAAGTCGTATAAGAAAATATCTGCAAACTTCATAAAATATATTGTGTGCAATACATTAAAAATCATTTGGTAAATAGCGACCGCATGAAAAAAAAAAACCCACATACAAATATGTAAATCAAATCCTCACAATATAGCATTACTTCGCATTTAGTAACATTCGTGGTAATGGGATAATATAATATCAAGTGGAATCTTTTTTTTTAATTTTTATGTCGTTTTGACATTCATCTGTTGTTTTCTTTTTTAAATTACATTATTTTATTAATTTTAATTTATAATATTCATTTGATGGATTTTTTTTTTTAATATACAGCACACAAAAAAAAAAAGCGAAAAAAGGCCCACATCCAAACAGATCTGATTGCAAGTAGCAATTTTATTAGAAACTTAAATAAAAAATGCATATTCTTGGGAAGATTTTAAAATATTACATTTTGTTTTATTTATTTAAATTACGCAATTATTTCATTAGAAAATTGAATTAAATAAATATCATGTTAACATAATTTAAAAAAGAATTTATGACGGAAATGGTAATATGGAAGAATAAAAAGATCACTACAATTTAGTTTAAATTTGAAAATCTTCTTCTTTAAGGGCAAAACAGCTTCATGATGGGAACAGGCCATCTGCTTAATAGCAGATTTAGAAACATGAGATGTTTTTCTTTTTACCGGGTAGGGTTGACTGCCCTACCAACGCTCAACAGTCATGTTAGACCGGAACCTACTGTTTAAAGTGGGTTCCGAACCACTACAAACATCCATGGCACCGCCCAGATTGGAGCCCGAAACCTATGGCATCGAGGGCTAGTCATTCGGCCGTAAGGCTCCAAATTTGAAAATTAGGGTAGTATATTTTAATTACAATTCTTATTTAAACAAAAAAAATTTCCAAATTTATAGATCATACAACTACTTAAATTATGCAAATATTAACTAATTTGTTTTGCTAATTTATATGCAATATGTTTTTTCACACAAAGGATATTTTGTCGTTTACAAACTTAGAACTATCAAAATTCCATGCATTTTTGAAAGTGTACAATTGTGCTAGAACTCCATTAATTTCATCTTTTAAATGTCGTATCAAATCAATTTAAATACCGATCGCAATTTTAAACGAAATATGCAGAAATATGCTACTTCTTATTAAATTTCATAAAAAAACAAGACATAATAAACACTTTGTAATAAATGTAGATTAAATATAATTTAACAAAATGTATTGCGATGTACTTTATTATGCATTGTATTTTATTCCAGAAATATGCAAATGTATATACCATTCTGAAACATTATAAATACATATTTGTATAATATAATTCTAATATAAGTATTAATAATGTATATTATCCATATATTGTATATTTGCATATTGTCACAAATGTATATTATTTTATTCACAGTCATAACTAAATGCAAATCGGAACATATTTCTTTTATAAGAATCAGAATTACTTTTTTATTTTTAAACTTTCAATAATCAAATAATTTCATAAACATTTTTATCATTTTAGCCTTTTAACGCATCATGAATTATTATTTTTATTTCAATTTAAAATAAATTAAAAACTATTTTTATCAAAAAATATATTGTTTCAAATTCAAATTTATATTCTGTTGAAAATAATGCCCAAACGGGAATTTATACAGCTCGACTTTGTTTAAAAAATGGTCTCTGTTCATGGGTAATAAACTTCTGACCATTTTTCATGCAGTATATTACATTTTTTTAGCTATCAGGACAAAACTTCTAACAAGAGCTAAACAACTAAAAATAGATGGGATTTTTTTTTCAAAAATATATTGCTTGTGTGTAGTAAACTGCGAGGAAAAAGTAATTTATCATGTACATAAACACATAAAAACGAGAAAAAGAACAAGCATCATTTGAAATAATAGAAAGACAATTCAGATAAATTTCCATGAAAAGAAAAAGAATTTTATTCTCTGAATATTTTTGTTTATTAAAATTGTCGATTATTAAGACAGTTGAAATAAATCTTCCTATTGCAGAATTTCTTTTATTTCATATCGTTACTTATGAAGAATTCTACACTAATTCATATAAATCAATAGTAACCAATATCTGCTTTTAGTTAAAGGGATAATTAAAATTTAATAAATATTATTTGAAGATAATTATTACTTTTAACTATTCTTCAATTTTAACACAAGCTAATTTAGAAGCTTAGAGTTCTACACAGTGTTAATTTGTGAGACAACTGCAAATATTATTTGCTTTTTTTTTTTTTTTTTGTTATTGATGAATCTATGTTGGATAAATGTTAATAATTAATATTCTATATAGTGAATATTTATCGCTATTTTATTCTATCATAAATTATTTTAAACATTTATTTGTAAATAATCATTTATTTTTACACTTTTGCAATATCAACAGATTTTAGATAAATAAATAAATTTTCATTTCATTTTTGTGAAATAAGTGAGAATCTATTATAATTAAAAAAAATAGTATTAGTATTAGTAGTAATTTTTTGTATTTGTATAATATAAATGACGTGTTAAATTATTTCTATAATATATTGTACATTCTAATAAATATATTCCTAATTTCAATTTAGCATAAAACTACTATGAATTAACCAAAGCAGAAATTGTCGAAGTTAATGAAGTTAAAAAGCTTTTTTTTAATATTGCTTATAAATTTGATTTAAAATCCTTATTATTATATTAAATGCATTTTGATTTAACTACTAAAAATATTGCATTTCTATAAATATTAAATAGCTTTTCGTAATCCTAATATTTACATTAAATTTCAATAATTAATATTTCCCTAAGTAACTGCATAATTAATATAAATATCATTAGTCTTTCATAAATTATTTTTATCATTTGAGTATTAAATAAATTAATTTATATTCCATATTAGTAATTTTTTGTATTTGTATAATATAAATGACGTATTAAATTATTTCTATGATATATTGTATATTCTAATAAACATATTCCTAAAACCACAGCATAAAACTACTATGAATTAATCAAAGCAGAAATTTTCTTGGCCATGGCAAAACATAATATACTTGCTCGTGATGTCATATCATGAGAGCAGCTGTGTTAAATGTGCCATATATTCTCAATGCAAAGACGTATAAGTGCTGTTATTACTGCCAGATGTGGTTTCTCTGGCTACTGATTTCTCAGGATCTATGCACTCAAATTTCTTGAAAATTTAATCACTTGTTATATCCAGCATATTGTTATTTCCAGCAATTTTAATGGTCAGTTGTGTATTTTGATTTAAATTTAATTAAGATCGCACTTCTATAAATATCAAGTACATTCCGTAATCACTATTATTTATATTAAATTTCAATAATTAATATTCCACTTGGTAACTACATAATTAATTAATATTAATATCGTTAATTACATGTTTTTATCGTTAAAATATTTTTATCATTTGAGTAAGAACTAAATTATTGCGTATTCCCTATCAGTAATTTTTGAATTTGTATAATATAAATGACGTATTAAAATATTTATATTATATATTGTTTATTCTAATAAATATATTCCTAAAACCATAGCAGAAAACTATTATGTAACAAAAGCAGAAATTTTCTTGGTCATGTCAAAACATAATATACTATATATTCCATATTAGTAATTTTTATATAATGTAAATGACGTTTTAAAATATATATTGTATATTCTAATAAACATATTCCTAAAACCATAGCATAAAACTGATATGAATTAACCAAGGCAGAAGTTTTCTTGGTCATGGCAAAACATAATGTACTTGCTCGTGATGTAATATCATGAGAACAGCTGTGTTAAATGTGTCATAAAGAACAGATTGGGGAAGGAAGGAAATTAATTTTATGTCAGTACTGGAGTCAAAACATCCTCCCTTGAGCACTCCATACAGAAAACCATGATGCCAGCTGCCTGGAAATTAACTGGCCAAAACAAAAGAGTTCATTTTGAGCTGTGTCACGCTTGATTAAGAAGTAGGAAAGTAGAAGTTAAATTTATTTAATAGGAAATGACGAAAAAAAATTCAATACAATTTGTTACGCAATCATTGTAGATTGTTAATTAAAATAATCAAGTAACTTCATACTAATATAGGCTTCATAATATTTTAATGACTGAAAGATAAATGTTTTTGTACTGTCATTCCAATTCATTTTATAATCTTAATGGCTATTCGTTGTTGTATAAATAGTTATTTTTGTCTTTATATGTCTTTTTTAAAATGCAATTTATGCATATTTAACTTATAATAATGCACGTATACACATTTGTTTTAGCTAGGCGTATTTAAGTAGTTTGTCATCATTAATTTGTTTTTGCCTATGTTTTTCATTAAAAAAATATTTTAATGAAATTTTCTGTGTATTTTATTATTTATTTTATTCAATGCTAATTAAAATTTAACTATGTTTAATTAAAAATTAATTATACTTAACTATATCTATTATGTAATATTAATGATATTATATCTAAGTAAACTATTAAATAATATAAGTAAAATGTAATAGTACAAGTATTAGTAAATATTTGTCAGTAAAGAGTAAAATTATCTTCATACGCAATTGAATTCAGAATAAAAACTTAATTTTAAAATTAATAAAACACAAAAAAGTTCTATTGTATAAGATATTAATGAAAACAATGGAATGATTAAAGAAAATTAGTTAATTATTAGATAAATATAAATGATAGCAGATAACTTAACATGATGATAATTTAAAACACATTCATTATTAAAAATAATACTGCTAAATATTAAATCCAATCAATATTGCAATGAATGTTTTTCATTCAAATTTTATATTTTTCAAAACAATAAAATTTGTATGCTGCAGAGTACATTGAACGAAATCACTTACCTAAATATTTAACTATAAATTAAATTTAAAATTCAGCAATTTTTTTTCCTCTTGAAATTGGCACGAACCCACATACGGCCGGCGTATAGGAGGATCGCACCCATATTTATCAAATCTTGCTCTTGAGCATAACAACGGAACCTTTCAAGCTAAGGATTTATAGCATCTATACCTCACATACTACTGCTAACACCATACCACATCACTGTTCATAGAGATCTTATCCTCTTACAGTATGAATGAAATTGTACCAACTTAAATTTAACACTTCAAAAACGGCATCAATTTTGTTAAATGATGTTTTGCCCTTCCTCCCCTTCTTATTGGCCAATGGAAAGATAGTCTGATCTACAGATTTATAGTATGCCCCTCCTCGGTATAAGCAAGAAAGCTTTTGGTACGACATTGTGTATGGCATTTTGAATCAAGCTTTCAGATTATCAACTTGCTACATACGAGTCATATCAACCCACAATAATAAAATTAATAAATCATGATATATAAGCATTAAATAAATCAATATTTTCCTAACAGTGCAGT
>BPLR01008743.1:0-101517 GCA_021605095.1 Caerostris extrusa | reverse complement strand
TGTATCCTCTATATAAATATAGATGCATGCTAGACTAGTAACACCATTTGAGATATTTACTTTTACTCATGTACTTTACTTAGAGGGTTATATTTTTATTTTAAGGAGTGAGCATGTGCAGTTGATATAACGAGAGGTTTTTCTTACAATTCAGTAGGCTTTCTCTTCTTTCATCCTTTTCCGAATAAGTTATAAATAAACATGATTTATGCGGAGTATTCCTGGACTTTAATTTCTTTCCACGTGGTTGCTGCAAGTGACTGAACAAACGCAAAGAAACATTGTATATTTATAATTTTTTTCAGTTTTAATACTCCTGGATAATAATGGATAAATGGAAGGGGGGTAAATGTAGACTTACCTCCCAGTAGGTCCGTGGCAATAGTCTATAACAGGGGTCTCCAAACTACGGCCCTGGGCCAAATCCTGCCCCAGTGTCATCAATCCGGCCCGCGACATGAATAGCTATTGTTGCTGTAATAAGTTGGATAAAAAACACAGAATGATAATAACTCGGTTTTATTGACTTGCTAGATAAAGCTTAATGACAAGCATAATACGCAGAAAATTTAACTTAAACAAAACAACTAACAAATAATAGAAATGAATCCCACTAATATTATAAACTAGTGAACATTCCGCGGTTACCCTCAGTAGTTGTGTTGGGATAAAGAGTATCGCATATGTATGTATATCGATGTTTGGAATGTATATCTCGAATCAAACATGTGATTTTTTATCCGAAAATTCCCCAGGAATGGAAAAGCTAAATTAGTGCGAGTGAAACCACGGGTTAACTTGTAAAAATACTAATGAGATTTATGTAATTGTGATTTTCGTATATCAGTCTTATCGATACACACAATAGTAACTGAACCAGCGAATTTAGCAAGCGTATGCTCGCTCAGAACGCCCACTCGGCAACTAGTCTAGAAATTATAGATAATAGCAGAAAAATAAAAACGGTTTTGGTTCTTAGTACTTACTGAATTAAACAGTATGGTCCTGCTGGAAAGTTTGGAGACCCCTGTCTAGACCAGAGTGGCCAACCCGCGGCCCATGAGATTTACCTCACTTTTACAAAATATATTTATTTTATAATGGCCAAAGCAGTGAAAACCAAAGTATTACACAAATACATTATGTGCGCCTCTGTATATTCAAAGATTAACCTGGATCGAAATTAGGAGAAAAATAGCTTGATTTTAAAATAATATTCTTGTGAATATATGACAGATGTTGCCCAGTTTATTTATGAGTTCGCAGAATAACTGAGTTATATTCCTACGAACTCATGATGCATCTTTGGAACATCTAATATAACAAATTATATCATTTTTTAAGTGACCTCAGTGTCCATCCTTAGATACTCACAGTTGATTGTTGATAGCACAGCAAACCAGACTCTTAGTTGAAGTTGTTAGAGCTTCTGGTTCAACTTACACCTTATGTAAATCGTTTTTTTCTAAATTGAAATTGACCAAACATAACGGACTTGCCACACCACTACGATGTGCATGTACTGAATTGACATCGATTTGCAAAAGCTAAGTGAAAAGAGTGCAGAAACAAATATCGCACTAGTAAAATAAATATTTTAATGATTTATTTTTTTTATTTCGTTTATATTTATATATTATTTCATTTTAAGTGTTATGTTTCTTTAGAATGTGCGCTCAGTATCATCATTATTATGTTATCTATGTTTACGTGTAAGAATAATAGTAAACATAATAACTCTCTTATGTTTCGATTTTCCTCTCCAAAAATAGGTCTAAATCTAATGCGAGAATATAATTTTATGCGGCCTGCGGAGTTAGGATGCGTTTCGAAAGTGGCCCGCAACATCATTTGGGTTGGCCACCCCTGGGGTCTAGTCTTCTCAAATATGGAATATATCTTTAACATGTATACATTAAATAAATGTTTCATTTTTCAAAGGAAATCTAATTAGCATTTTGAACTATAAATGTGGAAAAATTGACGCAAAGTTAAAAAAATACTTGATAACTTTATAAGAATGCAATAACAAAATTTAACAAAGTAGGTAATTAAATTGCCTTTCAAAGAAGCAAAAAGGATTATTTTATTGTTGCATGAAAAAATAATATTTCTGGGAAAACAAGTGTTTAAATGGCTATAAATTTGTTTGTTTACAAACTAATAAATCAGTCTGTATAGTTTAGAAACAGGACGCAGTGGAAGAAAAATGGGGATCTCGGAAATAAATAAGGAAGTGCACGAATAAATATCCGAACTGGAAAATGTCGCTTGTTGAAAGCCCCCGGCATAAAAATGCCAGGAAAAAAAGTTTTCGAGATGATAAAATTGCTTGTAAAAGAATTATTTCATAAAAATCCTGGAAGTTATGAAGGGTTCTCCTTTTTTTTCAAACGAAATATATTTTTTTATTATTATTGAAGGATTAAGCTACGGCTTTTCTTTTTTCTTATAAAAAAAAACACGGTCAATGTAAAGAATGCAACTGTTACACAAGTATAAATAAAAGTACTTTACGATTTAAATAAAATAGATACACTAAAATATTACAATCACTTAATATATTTATTCTGTTGAAATAGCGTAAACTTTTTTTTTTTTTTTAGTTATTGGACTCGTTGCTTAGTAGCATTACATTCAAAATTAAATTAGATTTTCCAATTTTAATTAGAAAAAAACTACTTTTTAAAATTTTAATGTCATAATAATTTAATGCCCAATTTATGGATAATATGTAATGTGTGTATCAACGTGCTTCTTCATTGGCGCAACAGCCCCATGGTAGTCCAAGGTCATTTGATTACTGACAGATTTCGTGACAGGAGATGTATTCTATTTACGGAGTAGGTTATTAGTCCTAAGGCCAACAGTCTTATTAGACTGAACTATAGTTTAAAGTGATTCCAAACCACTACAAACATCCATAATATAAATACCTCCTGGACTTATCAACCCGGAAACATGTGTTAACTAGCACTAGAACGCTAGCCACTCTACCATCAGCCTCCTATATATAGAGAACAAAGTTAATTGATTCTTTTTACCTAACATTTGTATCATAAAAAAACAATTTCTTAAACTTACTGTTATGAATGGTAAAGATTATCGTAAAATAATAAATATTATCAAATGATATTTTTGTATTATCAAAGGATAAAACATATTCTCAAATATATAGATTAGAGACTTCAGAATAAAAAAATGTTAACATCTAAAATAAAAATGTTCACCTATTTCCAAAGGGAATATAATTAGCATTTCTAAACCATAAATAAAAAATTAACATAAAATTAAAATTACGCGATAACTTTATAAGAATGCGCACAACAAAATTTGGCAAAGTAGATTATTAAATTGTTCAAAGCGCTTGTTGTTTTCCAGAAATATTATATTTCTGGCAACAAATGTTAAATGGCTATAAATTTGTTTGTTTACAAACGAATAAATCAGTCTGACTGGAATAGGGACGCCAGCTGGAAAGAAACAGAAATCTTGGAATCGCCCAGACAAGATCTCCACAATAAATAAGAACTGCATGAGAAATAATATCCGATAGAAAACGTCGCTCGTTGAACGCCGAATGGGCATAAAATGTCGGGAAAAAGAAAAGATGATACAATTACCTTCTCGTCAGCTCTCTTCAGCTATCCTGTACGAAGTTATGAAGGGTTCCTTTACAGACGCTTAGAAAATATTATTTTATTATTGAAGGATAATATTACGACATTTCTTTTTGGTCTTAGAGAACCAAACACGGTCAATGTAAACTATTATAGAAGTATAAATAAAAGTACTTTATGATTTAAATAAGAGATATATTTAAAAATATTAATATTTTAGTGTATTTGTTCCAATAGAAATCGCTTACAAAAAATATCTTTTAAATCATTGGGCTCGTTGCTTGGTAGCAATAGTTAAAATTAAATTATTCTGTGATGATTTAATTCAGAAAAAATGATATTTTAAAATTTTAGTGTCATAATAGTGGCATGATTCATTTCTAATATGTATTGTGTGCATCAGCGTGCTGAATTTCCTGATTGGTGCAACAGTCCCATAGCGGCCAAGGCCTTTTGGCTACTGGTACATTTCGAGACATAAGATGTATTCTATTTGGGAGGATATTACCCTATGCCGAAAGTCTAATTAGGGCGGAGACTAAACTTAGTTGAACCACTAGGTTAAGTAAGAACCCTTTAAACCGAAATGGATTCCGTAACCCCTACAAACATCGGTCATGGCACTTCGCAGGGGCTCGATGAGTGGAAACCTGTGGTAACGAAAGCTAACCACTCGGCCGTCAGGCCCTGTATTGAAAACAATGTGAATTGATATTTTCCCTAACATTTGTATCATAAAAACAATTTCTAAATTTACTTTTTGAATGGTAAAAATTGCAATTAATAAATATTATCAAACATATATATTTTTATATTATCATAGGATAAAACATTATTTTCAAATAAATTTGATTTGCGATTTTAAGTTGGAAAATTTCTTTAATGTATGAACATGAAATAAATACTTCATTTGTTTCAAAGGAAATCTAATTAGCATTTCTAAACTATAAATATAAAAAAATAAATATAAAGTTAAAAACTAGATACCTTAATAAGAATGCGAAAATAACAAAATTTGGACAAAGCAAAATTATTAAATTGCCTTTAAAAGAACCAAAAAGAATTATTTTATTGTTGTACAAGAAACTATAATATTTCTGAAAACAAGTGTTAAATGGCTATAAATTTGTTTGTTTACAAACGAATAAATCAGTCTGTTGTATAGTAAAAAATAAGACGCAGTGGAAGAGAAACAGAAATCTTGAAATATAAGATCTCACAATAAATAAGGAACTGCATTAGAAATATCCGATGGAAAACGTCGCTCGTGGAAAGCCCCCGGCATAAAAATGTCAGGGAAAAAAGTTTTAAAATGATACAAATTGCTTTCCGTAAAATAATTATTTCATAAAATCCTGGAAGTTAGGAAGGGTTCTTTCTCTTTTCAAAAGGAAAATATTATTTTATTATTATTGGAAGGATTATATTACGACATTTCTTTTTTGTCTTATAGAACAAACACAGTCAATGTAAAGAATGTTCAAGATGAATAAATAAAAGTACTTTACGATTTAAAAAAAATACACTTAAATATTCATAATCATTTTATTATATTATTCAGTTAGAAATCGCGTAAAAATTATTTTCTTTTAAATTACTAAACTCGTTGCTTAGTAGCAAAAAATCAAAATTAAATTATTCTGTATGGATTTAAATTAGGAAAAACTACTTTAAGAATTTAGTGTCATAATTAAATTTTCGGTTTATGGCTATACGTAATGTGTTTTTCTTCATTGACGCGACAATCCCATGTTGGGCCAAGGTCGTCTGATTACTGGCAGATTTCGAGAAAGGATATGTTACTATTTACTGAAGTAGGTTATTAGCCCTGAGCCCAACAGTCTTATTAGACCGGACTATGGTTTAAAGTGGATTCCTAACCACTACAAACATCCATGGCATGCAGTTAACGAACCCGAAACCTATGTTAACGAAAGCTAACCAGTCGGCCATCAGGTTCCTGTATACAGAGAACAAAGTGAATAGATATTTTTTATAACATTTGTATCATAAAAAATTTCTTAAACTTACTGTTATAAATGGTAAAGATTATCGAATAATAATAAATATTATCAAATGATATTATTCACTTTAAAAGATAAAAAATATTATCGAATAAATCGACTAGAGATATTAAATATGGGAAATTCTTTAACGTATAAACACTAAATCTCTCATTTGTTTCAAAGGATATCTAATTAGCATTTTAAACCATAAATATAAAAATAACAAAAGTTAAACACTCGATAAACTATGCTAAAATACCGAATAACGAAATTTGGACAAAGTAGGCTATTAAATTCCCTTTCCAACAGATCCAAATAGCATTCTTTTTTTGTTGTACAAAAATATAATATTCCTGGAAAAGTGTTAAATGGCTATAAATTTGTTTACAAACGAATAATCAGTCTGTATAGTTAAGAAATGGAGACGCAGTGGAAGAGAAATGGGAATCTTTAAATATAAGATCTCCACAATAAATAAGGAAACTGCATAAAAAATATCCGATAGAAATTGTCGCTCGTTGAAAGACCCCGGGCATAAAAATGTCAGAAAAAAGTTTTCAGATGATACAAATTGCTTTCTGTAAAAAATTATTTCATAAAATCCTGGAAGTTATGAAGGGTTCTCCTCTTTTCAAAAGGAAATATTATTTTATTATTATTGAAGGATTAAAGTACATTTCTTTTTTTGTCTTATAGAACAAACATGGTCAATGTAAAGAATGTTAGATCAATAAATGAAAGTACTTTACGATTTAAATAAAAGAGATACACTAAAATATTAATAATAATTTTAATATATACACTCAAGAGTCAAAACATTAGAGACCACCCCTACATTTTGCAATGAACCCGCCTGGATGACGTGGAAGGCACGTGATCAGGTGGAAGTGGTATTTAACTGGTATTAAGTGGTGGTATTAATCCATGCCAAGGCGGGTTGAAGCACCAAAGTTGCGCGCCAAAGGTGGGCCAACTCGTTATTGACAGGTGGTTATAATGTTTTGGCTCTTGAGTGTATATTCCCTTAGAAAATTTGCGGCCTGAATGGCCAATTGTCTAGCGCTCTGGCCTTTGGTACCATAGGCTTTAAGTTCGAATCATGAAGGTGTCATGGATTTTTGTTAGTGGTTCGAAATCCACTTTAAAACAGTAGGCCCTGTTTAATTAGTCCAAAGACTGCATAAAAATGAAAGTAGAGCGATAAACCCAACATATCCGTTAGAAATCATGTAAAAATTTTCTTGTAAACCATTCGTCTAGTTGCTCAGTAGCAAAAAAAAAATTAAATTAGACTGTAATGATTTATGTAGAAAAAATTACTTTAAAATTTTAGTGTCATAATAATTTAATGTCCGACTCATAGCTAATATGTGATGTGTGCATCAGTGTGTCTCTTCTTCATTGGCGCAACAGCTTCATGGTGGGCCAAGGCGTCTGACTACGGGCAGATTAAAAAAAAAAAAGTAGTTAAAATTTTAATGTCATAATAATTTAATGTCCGTGTCATGGCTAATATGTAATATGTGCATCAGTGTGCTTCTTCTATATTGGCGTAAGAGTCCCATGGTGGGCCAAGGCCATCTGCATACTGGCGGATTTCGAGACAGGAGATGTATTCTTTTTACGGGGTAGATTGTCAGCCTTACACCCAACAGGCTAATTAGACCGGGACTACGGTTTAAAGTGTATTCCTAACCTGCAAACATCCATGGCACGCAGGGATTTGAACCCAAAACCTGTGATAACGAAAGCTAGAAACTCGGCCATCAGGCCCTTGTATATAGAGAGCAAAGAGAATTGATATTTTCCTAACATTAGTATCATTAAAACTTTCTTAAACTTACTGTTACGAATGGTAAAGATTATCGAAGAATAAGTATTATCAAATGATATTATTATATTATCAAAAGATATAACATATTCTCAGATATATCGACTAGTGACTTCGAGCATGGAAAAAAATGTATAACCATATAATAAATCTTTCATTTGTTTCAAACGAAATTTTATTAGCATTTCTAAACTATGAATATAAAAAAATAACATAAAATTATAAATTACGTGATAACTTTATAAGACTACCCAATAATAAAAATTAGACAAAGTAGGTAATTAAATTCAATTATAAAAACGAAAAAGCATTATGTTTGTTCTACAAGAATATGTAATATTTCTGGGAAAACAAGTGTTAAATGACTATAAATTTATTTGTTTACAAACGAATAAATCAGTCTGTATAGTTTAGAAATAATACGCAGTGGAAGAAAAATGGGAATCTTGAAATATAAGATCTCAACAATAAATAAGGAACTGCAGGAGAAATATCCGATAGAAAATGTCGCTTGTTGAAAACCAGGGGCATAAAAATGCCAGGAAAAAAAGTTTCGAGATGATACAAATTGCTTTCTGTAAAAGAATTATTTTATAAAATCCTGGAACTTATGAAGGGTTCTCCTTTTTCAAACGAAAATATTATTTTATTATTATTGAAGGATTATATTACGACATTTCTTTTTTGTCTTATAAAACAAACATAGTCAATGTAAAGAATGTAACCGTTACAGATGAAATAAAATTACTTTACGATTTAAATAAGAGATATGTTAAAGTGATTATTTTATATTTTAGTGTATTTATTTCGTTAGAAATGACGTAAAAAGTTTTGTTTTAAACAATTGGGATCTTTTTTTAATAAAATCATTACAGTCTAAATCAATATTAAATTAGACAGCAAAGATTTTATTGTTTAAAATTCTAGTGTCATCGTAATTTAATGTCCGAGTCATGGTTAATATGTAATGTGTACATCAACGTTCTGTTTATTCATTGGCGCAGCAGCCCCATGGCGGGCCCTCTGCATAGGGTGAATGTCTGCATAGACAATCGCTAATTTCATGAGGTCTCATTATACATGAAACTGATTATCTGTTATCAGATTTGGGTGGCAGTTGTTCTCATTAGTACAAAACACTAATTGCATGTAATATAAATATCCACGATGCTACTTATCTGCTATCCCATGATTTAAGTGATAGGTTGCTATTATGCACTTATAAAGAATATACGTTCCTCTCACTTGGGAAAGAAATGTTACAACTCTTGTGTAAACAATGCTGGAAGATCAAAGTGAATTACTGCATTTCCTAACATTTATATCCTAAAATAATTTCTTAAAGATTATCGATGAATAATAATTATCTAATTATATTTTATGAATAAATTATTATTATTATAAGATCAAAGGATAAATATATATCTACTAGAATCTTCAAGTATGGAAAACATTTTTAACGTATAAACATGAAATAAATATTTGAATTGTTTCAAAGAAAATTTAATTAGCATTTTAAACTATAACTATGAAAAATTATAATTTAATTAAACTATAAATATGAAACTCTAACATTAGAAATTACTTGCTAACTTCGTCTGAATAACTAATAACAAAAATGTGATTAAATTCCTTTTAAAAAAACCAAAAACCATTATTTTGTGTTGCACAACAAAATATAATATTTCTGGAAAACAAGCGTTAAATGACCATAAATTTGTTTGTTTACAAACGAATAATTCAGTCTGTTGTATAGTTAAGAAATAAGACGCAGTAGAAGAGAAACGGGAATCTCAAAATACCAGATCTCCACAATAAATAAGGAAACTGCATAAAAAATATCCGATAGAAAATGTCGCTCGTTGAAAGCCCCCAGGGTATAAAAATGTCAGGAAAAAAAGTTTTCAGATGATACATATTGCTCTCTGTAAAAGAATTATTTCACAAAATCCTGGAAGTTATAAAGGGTTCTTCTCTTTTCAAAAGGAAAATATTATTTTATTATTATTGGAAGGATTATATTACGACATTTCTTTTTTGTCTTATAGAACCAAACACAGTCAATGTAAAGAATGTTAAAGATGAATAAATAAAAGTACTTTACGATTTAAAAAAGATAAACTAAAATATTCATAATGATTTTATTATATTTGTTCAGTTAGAAATCGCGTAAAAAATTTTCTTTTAAATTACTAAGGTCGTTGCTTAGTAGCAAAAATCAAAATTAAATTAGAATGTAATGATTTAAATAGTCAAACATCATCATTATAAGTGTCGCGACAACTTGCCTTACTGGCAGAATTTCAGACAATAAATATTTTCTTTTTAGAAGGTATGGTTGTCATCCCTACGGCCAAACCTCTACAGTCATCTTAGACCGGACCTACGAATTTAAGTGGATTCCGAACCACTACAAACATAACGTTAACAATTCATGGCTCTTAACAAACCTTTAATTATCCATGGCTCCACAGGGAATCAAGCCCGAAACCTGTGGCACCTAGCGGTAGAGCGCTATTCACTCGGCTGTCAGACCCCAAATAGAAAAAACACTACTTTAAAATTTTATCATAATAATTTAATTTATGGCTAATATGTAATGTGCGCATTAGTGTGTTTTTCCATTGGCGCAACAGTCCCATAGTGGGCCAAGGTCTTCTGACTACTGGCAGATTTCGAGACAGGAGATGTAATATTTTTATAGGGTAGATTGTCAGCCAGACGCCGATAGTCTTATTAGACTGAGACCTACGGTTTAAAATTGATTCCAAAGCACTTAAAACATCCATGGGGCATGATGGGTTGAATGACTATAGCTCTGGCGCGCGGTACCCCAGTCCCGGTAGGGCCATGGATGGTCGCAGTGGTTCAGAATCCACTTTAAATCGTACGAACCGATCTAATATGGCTGTAGAGAGTTGGGACAACCTAGCCCGCAAAAATAATACATCTCTCGCCTCGAAATTTGCTAGTCAGCAGACGGTTTGGGGCCACCAATGAGGAAAACGATGACTAACGTCCATGGCACCACAGGGGCGCAAACCCGATGCACTTATGGCATTTATGCACAGTGGTTTGGAATCCTTAACCCGCACTTATGCGCTTGTGGAACCGAGTACGAAAGAGCTAGTCTCTCGGTCATCAGATCCGCATCAGCTGGCTGGAAGCTCCAAATTCAAATTCATTGGCGGTTTTCGTTGCTGCAACTATTTTCAAGAACGAGGAGACTCAATAGCGATTCAAATAGTTGGAACAGATTTTCGCATATACATAAGTACAAAGGTGGCCAACGGCCATACCATGCTGAATATACGGGTTCTCGTTAGATCACCGAAGTCAATCATCATTGGGCGCGGTCAGTACTTGAGTGGGTGACCACCTGGGAACACCGCGTGCCGTTGGCATACACAAATTTGGGATCTGAATGGCCGAGTGTCTGCGCTGTGGCGCTCGGTGCCACAGGTTTCGGGTTCGAATCCCGGCGGTGCCATGGATGTTTGTAGTGGTTCGAATCCACTCTAAGCCGTGGGTCCCGGTCTCCTATGACTGTAAGAGCGTTACGGAGCCAAAGTCAGACTTCTACCTACGGGGCTCCATCACAACAGAAGCTGCTTCCTTCCCCTTCAATAATGAGTACGTATGGGCTCGTGGGCATGGCCAGCCAAGTGGGATAAGAAACAACAACAACAACAAAAACAAACGTGGCACTTATTCGAGGATTTCTTGACAGTTACTACTAAAAGTCCCCGCAAGAAAGTAAAGTCTTCTCTTCATCATCAGTCAGTGAGTTATTAATAGTATATGTCAAGAATAGTATATGTCAGTGGGTCCTCTAATGAATACCAAATTTTATATATACTGCATCATTATCAAATTATATATAATACACAGCTAAACAAACAGGATGCATAAGAAACTTAAAGATAAAAGTTTACTATTTTAATGAAAGTCTTCATCAAGATTTCTACTATCCTTATAGTGAACAAGACAGTAAGTAAAAGTAACGAGACAGTAGTTAATAATTTATTCAGTAGAATAAAAATAAATTGCGTCTCCAAGAAATATATTCATTTATTTTTAAAACACAAGCAACATTTTTATTTTTTGAAAGATGGTTATTGTATATTTTTTGCAGTTTTTTCTTAAATTGAACTTTTTATTAATGATAGACAAATTGCACACAAGGAAAATGAAATATGGTAGTAAAGAAAAAAATAGTAACTGGAACCAAAAAAAAAAAAAAAAAAAAAACCGATATATTGTCCTTGGAATAAATAGCTTTCCGATACTACCATTATTTTCAGAAAAACTTGATCAATAAACACATCTGCCTCTTTTAATACATTGTGACCGTTTTTTATAATATTATTAATGGGTGGTCATAAAAATAAAATATGCCTTAAAGTATACTTACACAGCAAGACTATTTTTTTCGGGGCGTAATGCGTATAAAGTGTCTAAAAGTGACCGTTTAAACATTTTTTTCAAAAACTGTTCAAGACTTTTAACCATCTTATTAAAATATTCTATAATATGATCTTGTGTTGCATTAAAAATTTAAATAAATTTGTATCTATTTGTAATTACAGTATTTGTGATTTTAAACAAGCCACACCTTTTTCAGTTCCTTCTATTAGCTTACACTCTCCCTATATATATCTTGTTCAAATTTTCAAACGTTCATAAAATACTTTTTATTAATCCACTCAAGTTCCAATACAGTTTTTTGAACTTGTAGGGGATGACACTGGGTGTTAATACAAGTTTTTTTCAAATATTATTTCAGTAATTAAATTTAATTAATTTTAGTTTTTTTTTTTTAGAATTAAGTTGCATGTATCTACCAATAGATGGCGCCAGATAAACTTAAAAAAATGAAGAAAATTATTTATAAAGGATTTTCTGCAATAGAGTGAAAAAAAAAATTTTTTTTTTATATTACTTGTTTGTTTTGAAAACGGAAAATTGAATTTTTATATTTTAAATGCATTTTCAATGATACTCGTAACCCACGAGCAAAATTTTTATAACGCTATATATTTACTTGTTTTTGTTTTGAAAACGAGTCTGGGAAATTAGGTGAATTTTTATACCATAAGCGATATTTAAACTGACGTCATTTTCAATGATACTTTAACCCACGAGCAAAATTAAATGTTATAATGCTGGCACATATCTTCCTTGTAGTAATAATTACTATATTCACTTTGGATGCTGCAGATTACAACAGATTCGATGGATTAAATGGAATTATTAACGCTAACTAATTCAATTTAGGGTTGGCATGACGGACCCAGACTACCATCGCCATCTCCCAGAACTGGCAGCGAGAATTGCGCTCATTATTGAATGAGTCCGAACGCATTGCTGAACGCTTCGTGAACAAAGAACGAGGGGCATTCCAAAGTAGAGGGGAACTCTGTTCGGCGAGTTCTCCTCTGATTTCATTCAGATACAAGTGTTTGTTTATTTGGTGAGATGCAAATTTCGTGAGCCTTGATGACAACTTATGCTAATGAGAAAGATCCAGCAGAAATGACTGCTTTGTCCACTCATGAACGTTCTTAAATATTATTATAACTATTTGGATTGTTATTGTTTTATTTTGGATCTATTTAGTGGGAGATGCAGCGTGTTCAGTTGGTATAAAAAGATGATGTCCCGCAAGGAAATGTGTGCTATTTAAAAAGAACTCAATTTAAAACTCATCGTTTCAGAATAAATAAAATAATAGTTTACCTTTTAATTAAAAATATTAATTTTCTTGTTTGATATTATTTATTCTTTGAATATTTATTATAATACTTAAATAATATTTATAATATTTTTCATTATATTGTAATATCTTATAATTAGTTTATAACATTTTTTATATTACTTAATTTGAGAATATTAGTGATCACACACTTGAACTCAATATAATTTCATGATCTCAACCTCAGTATATTTTTTTTCTTTATGACTTTATTAAAATTGTATAATAAAAGAAATTGTATCCTTCTTTAAGTTGAGCATGCGCTTTGATAATTGTGCTTGTAGTTATACACACCCCCCCCCATACAAATTATATGGTAAAGTACATTAAAACCCAAACACAGAAAAATTGTAAATAAAATTCCAAATAAAAAAAGTAAATAAAGGTGATAAATTCATTCTCGAATAATGAATAAAACAAAATTTTTTATGAAAAAATATATTAAATATGAACTATAAATTATGAACACGTATAGAAATGAAATAAATTTCTTTTTGTTCTAATTATTATTTTTTATTAGAATATTAAAGACCACATCATTTTGACATCCCATTGTACTTTCGTCATTCCAACTTCAGGATATGTTTATCTTTATGACTTTGCTAAGAATGTTGTATAAAAAATGACAACCTCTTTCTTTGAAATAAAAAATCGGGTAGTGACAACCATTTCTTCATTACATCTGACATTTCATGTACGTGGTCTGAATTGAACAGTTTGTCCTTGTATCCTTCGAATAACTCATGGTTCACTCATTGATTGCTGGTATTTAATAAAAAACCTAGGTATCATAAATTTATATTAAAATAAATATCGTGTTTAATAGTATCAATAATATAAAAAATATATTCTTTATGCACCTTGCAATTTGTATATCATATTGTAAAATCCAGTAAAAAAAGGCATTTAAAAAATGTTTACATATAGGAATATTAAGTATTTAGTGTAAATGATAAAAAAAGAAACCGTGTTTTTGCATGTATACAAATTTTTTTTCCCAGGTGCAGGTTATATATCGCACACAATTCCATGTTGTAACCATGTTTTCTCCCACTGCCACTGGCAAGAGCCCCCCGTCGCGTTCAGGAGAAATGGTCAGTAGGCCTCGAGACTCTCACCGAGAGGAAGTACAGCGCAACTGGCGCTAATGCTGAGAAACGTTTAATTTACAATTGAGTGGAAATATCTTTATTTTTGGTTTAGAAGTGGTTTCCTTCCACGAATCTTCAATTAGATGTGTTTAAATGGGACCAATGAGTCACTCATTGATTGTTGGCATTTAATCAAAAACCTAAAAATCATAAATTTATATTAAAATAAATATATGTTTAACAGTATCAAGAATATCAAAAGAAATTTTTCATTTTTCATCTTGCAGTTTGTATATCATATCGTAAAATCCAGAGAAACAATTATTCAAAAATGTTTACGTATGAGGATGTTTGAGAGTGTATCCTAAATGCTGAATAAAAAAAAATGTTTTTGTATGTATTCAAGTCATATTTCTTTTTTTTAGATGCAGGTTACATATCACACACAATACTATGTTTTTAAAGGAAATGTCTCATAAAATAAGAAATTACCCTATTTACAAAGCAATGTTATTACTCAGAAAAACATATGATCTTAACATTGTAGTGGGCATTAAAACTTCGTAGTAGCGTTCATGTGCTCTCTACTTACTTACTACACTCTCTCTCTGACGATTTATCAGAAGTTATGCCAGAACATTTGGCAACACACATGTCTTTTGGTTTCTGTTTCGACAGGTGTTCAGGCGGGGAGTCACTCTAATCTAGTGTTCTGCAGCCCTTGTAAAAGGTAATTTAATAATGTAATCCTATTTTAATGGAATGAGCTCTTGCGCACTTTATTTCTGGTGTGTCACGATCATCAACTACCATAACGTATACAGGGTGATTATAATTTCCACTTTCAAAATGCTGTAAAAAAAAGAACCACTCGTCACATGAGTTCAAATTTGAACTGAAGATACTTCAAGAAGGGGTAAACGGTACGGCATAAAAATCCAGTCTTAAAATTGTGATAATAATAGATGGCGATGTAAGAGGCGTAAAGAAATTAAATTCGACTGTCAATGATATTTTGAATCGAAATTACAACTATTTGACATGAGTTGCACATTAAACCAACTGTAATTCAATGTGCTTGATTGTTTCGGTGTTTTGACAGATAAAATAACAAGTCATTCAGCAGTTGTGACACTGTTGGTGGAAAGCCCATTCACAATTGGATGTCAAGTCATACCAAATTGGATGGGAAAATAATGGAACTTTTTTTTTTTTTGATGCCATACCATTTCCTTTTTCAAGTATCTTCAGTTCAAATTTAAACTCATTGTGACGAGTAATTTTTTTACCAACAATTTTAAAGTGGGACTTTAATTATAATCACCCTGTATAATGATGTCTCCTTTATTTTTCAATGTTCATGGATTTTTCAGTCATAAGTTCTCCAACAATTTGTAACTATTTTTAAGCTAGATTGCATTAAAATATAAATTAAAAACACTCGCCTATTCAGTTTCATTAAAAATATAAATAGATTATTTTTCATATTTCTTGCAAACCATTTTGAAATATTACACACAAAAAATTGCTTATATCCTCTAAAATAACATTGAAAGCAATAAAAGGAGAATTTATACATTCAAAACACCCTTCGAAAACCTCGTTATGCTTCAAATCCTCCTCTTAACCTAACTACCTCGACAGAAATTTATTTAATGGTGATTAATCCTCTTCTGAACCACTCCTCATAAGCATCCCTTCATTCCATCCTAACCAGACGAGTCAAATTTTTTTTTCCCTGATATATTGCACGATATCGCAGACATACTATAAATATGAGATTTAAATATTAGACATTAATTTTCTCCAGGTACCACGCAGTTACTCAGGGAATAGATTGAATAAGAATTCCATCGTTATCTGATAATAGCTGGAATGTAATGTTTTCGAATTTTTAATATGCTCAACCTTTAGAAGGGGAAATGGATGTATTCGATAAATTACTTACACGAAAAATAAATAGAAAAGCTAATTCCTGGTTTGCCAAATAGAGGAATTATATATAAATTCTATCTTTATTGGAGGATATTTAAAATATAATGGTTCGTGTGTTTTAATATGGTGCATTTTGTCATATAGTAGATGTATTGAAGTATTTTTTACAGATGGAAATTCGTTGAAAAGACATTAAATAATTTTTAACTTTAATAAAATAATAATAATAAAAATAACTTTATTATATATTTAGAGTTGCGAATAATTACTTTCTGACGAACAAAGTTTTTTATTTGTTTACAATTAGATCAAAATCAGATATTTTCTTATAACTCTTTTTACAAATGACTCATGGCAATTACATGTTTATTTGATTTATGTAGTGTGCAGATAGGGCAACCAGATTGTAACTGGGAGTGATTGGTTCGAGATACTGGAGGCTGGCACAGGCTGGAGAACAATTAGAGACATACAATATCCAACACATTTAAACGCATAAAATTATAGATTCGTGGAAGGATTTCGTTTCTAATTTGAAAACCTGATCTTAGCCACCCTCAGAATGCGCCAAATATACTTCTTCCTTGGTGGGAATCTGTAGTCCAACTAAACGGTTCTCAGCGGGAGAGTCCAGTTACGTTGTGCTTCCTCAAGTGTGAGTGTCTCAAGGCCTGCTAATCATTTCTTCTGAACGCCAAAGGGGGTGCTTTCAGGGTGTAAGATGAAGCATGGTCCCAGTTATTAAATATTGGTTAATTGTTACTAATTCTGCGTAATAATATTTAAAATTTTAATTTTTCCGTTAATAGTTAAAAATATTGTAATTTCGAGATTAAAAAAACACTATTTCCATATTTCTAATATTAAAAATGGAATATATCATAAAATAAATGCAATATTTATTGATGAAAAGAAATCAGGGGCGTGACAGAATTTATTCTTGTGAGATACAGAAGTCTAAGATGAAACGAAAGTAAAATATTGTAGAACCACATTAAAGCAATATAGGCAAACTTTTAAGATATATTTTTATAGAGAGCTCATAAATCTTGACATGCATACATTTTTAATGTATTTTATATGTTTTTTGAGTTAGTTGTATAGTTATTTTGTAGTAAACATAACTCTACAATTAACTCCTTTGTGGTCATGATAACTCCTCATCATAATTTTATTTATGTATAATTAGAATAATTTAAATCCATAAAAATAAACATAGACATGTGCCAGTGTTCCTAAAGAATTTAATGCTTATAAAATATTGATAAACCTTATTGTTAGATTTATATAAAGAACTTTTAACGCCACGAAATACAAACAAATGCATATTTTATTTATTTTTTTAAATTCTACATAATGTTCTTCTTCGAATTATTACTAATATTCCGTGGTATTCAAATTAACTTTACGATTCATTACAAAAAGGGTCTACAAACAAAATTAGTACATATGTTATTAATGAACAGTTTGATCACAATAATAATTATTAATAACTTCTATACAAGGCCCGACTTGTGGCTCACTGGTAACGTACGCCGCTGGTGAGCCTAATGGGCTGAGGTTCAATCCTGGCGGCTTTGTTGTAGACACTGTTTCAAAAACGAGCAGCTTGATGGCGTTTGGAATGTTCAGCATCTCGCCTCCTGAGTAAGACTACCTGGTGGGAGTTTTCCAAGTTTTCTCAAATGCAATACACAAATACGGGGTAGCTCTCACTAATGGTCTTCCAGAAGACACTGCCCTCCTCCTTCAATGACACAGAGCCAAGTCAGTCTTCTACCTACAAATGCTCCGTCACAGCAGAAGCTTCTCCTTTCCCTCCATCCATGAGTTGACTACTCATGGGATGTCCATCCAGCACTGCAGGACACTAAGGATTAGTCGCAACAATCAGATCTATACAAAAATTGCAATTTGCCTTTCAATTCACCGTTCAATTTTGACAGTCTTGGTTATCTTATTGTATGGAATAAGTCTCCATAATTTTCTTTTATAATGGATGTTTTCACAGTGAATAATCAATTTCTCTTTATTTATCTCACTGCTATCTTATGACGTAGAGATTTTGTGATACACCGAAAATGATAATGCTTTATTTCATTAGTTAGTAATCTATGCATCTAAAGTGCAGCATAGAACAAGTTTGAATCCTCCCTTTTAGTCACTGCTTTCAAAAATGAAATTCGATGACCATCGTGAATCGCAGCATCCGTAAGGGTCTCAACTCAACAATCCGATTGACTGGTGGGGACTTTCCAGGTTTAACGCCAAACAGAACATAAATGCGGTACCATTACCCCTAAAAGCCCCCATCGGGTAACTGTTCATAGTATTCAAAAGTGGAACGCGAAGTTCACCGAAGTATAAAAATAATGATAACTCCTACTGATGATTCCAACATTTCAAAACAGAAATGTATCGAATTTGATGTAAGAAAATACTCAATTTTAAAATATTTATAACATACTTTTAAACATTTACTCATTTTAAACATACATAATTTGGCATGTTCAACAAAAAATCTCAAATTATCTAATGGACCGATTAATACCCACTGAATTAAATGATTTAATTCCTTAATTTTCAATACTACCATTAACGAGACATAAACTCAAACTACACTCCATTACTTTAATGATGAATAGTTATTAGTTCAAAGGCTCCTGCTTAGATGTAACATGATGCTCTCTTGGAGAAGCTCGCTGGCATCCTATGACAGGGCATCGGCAGAACCGCACTGCTCCAAGATTACTTTGTATACTCAACGGAGGAGTTAACTAGAATGTCGTCTGCCATTGTGTGCCCCTAAAGCTGTTGCAATTAAGGTGACGAAACTAATACCGCCTTGTACCTCAACGATATGAAATGAGGACGACAATATTGAAGATATAGTTACCACTGATGTAAACCTCTCATAAAAGCTAACGTTGAGCATATTTCACAAGTTCATCAACTGGTTAGCTAGTTACGCAAATAGATCCAATTTTAATAAGTTCCTTCACATGGCTGGTTTTTATATTGTTGTCGTAGTAACGCTGTTCAGATATCAAAAATGTTAGTCAGAAAAATATTAGGAGAGAAAATTCTGAAAACTTTTTATTTCTTACTGTCAATTTTTATAACTGTAATGCCTTTTGAAATATAATACAATTAATCATTTTGAGAATTTCTTCAGAATCCTAACATTCTTTTATAATTGTCTTGTATAAATTTACCCTAGCAATAAATACCCTTTTAAAGCGATAGATATGCATAGCGTACTGTTGCTTCCTTCTATACATTCCTAAAATTTATGTATAAAATAACTATAACTTTGCAGAACATTAGAGATAGCATCATACTTGCATCATCGTATACACATTTGGAACTTGGCTCTTTCCGATGTACAATAAAAAAAAAAAAACTACGACAAGTGTTGCTTTTATTTTATTTACATTTATACATATTCAGATATGTAATTCCGAAACTGCCCCCTTTTCCCTCCTTGTATGGGACCACACGGATTCTTTGACTTTGTCTAGATTGTTATCTACTAAGTGGCATAAGAAAGAAAATTTTTCGTAATTCAGTGAATATGGAATTTTCTTTATTGAAATCAGATTTTTTGATTCTGTTATAGATTATATTCTGTTTTGTTCCTTACGGTAAATTTTTCTGACATTGGGCTAATTAGACTGAGACCTACAGTTTAACGGGCATTTCAACCGTTAACAAACATCCATGCCACCCCAAAAATTCGAACCTGAAGCTTATGGAATCAAATGTCAGAAAGCTAGCCAATTGGCCATCAGGCAGCAAATTGAAGTCAGAACGCAAATTTTTAATTACAATTATTTTCTTAAATTAAAATTTATTGGACAACCAAAAACCAAAAGAATTTACACTTTTTATATTCCATTTTTTTTTTTAATTTGGAGAAAATTCCAAATCGCTTTTAAAAAAATCCTTAAAAGAGGTTTATGCATATATTTATTATAATGGAAAAAAAAATTAAACACAAATGTAATTAAATTCTTAAAAATTTCCCGAATATTGTCTTTTCCATTTTTTTCTTCTTAAATTTAATTTATTTTAGGTTTATGTATACCTTTTAATGTAATGGAAAAAAGGTTTCGACACAAATGTAATTCCATTCTTACATAATTCCCGAATATTATTAAAGAACTTCATTCATTTCCATAAATTAAAGGTACAAAGAATAAAATTCCGTAAAAAGAGGTTTAGGTATACCTATAATATAATGAAAAAAAAAAAAAACTTTCAACACAAATGTAATTCAATTCTTAAAAATTCCCGAATGTTATCTCGCAATTTAATTCATTTCAACAATGAAAACACACCAGAATCAAAACAAAACTACGAAGTAAACTTGGTTACTTTAAATATAAAGATAAAACCAGAATGAAGCCGATTTTTATTTCTCTGCTGCATAAATTGTGTGCACCCTTTTAAAAGCTTTTTAAAAGTCGTTAATGGATAGAATCGGGAAGTATATCATCCTTGAGAAACAAAAAAAAAAAAAAAAAAAGTATCTATCCAGGATATATTCAGCTACGAGAGACAAAAGTTTAGAATGAAATAGGAGGAAAGACGAAAGGTAAATTCTAAACTGCTTAAAAATCACGTAATGATGTAAAAGCCAAAATCGAAAACTTGCGAAAAACGTGATGCTTCTACATTCAGCTTGGAATATTTATAGAAAATTTTGCAAGTGGAGAGTCTGAAAAATTCCTTGGTGCACTTAAAAAAAAAAAATGGACGCATTTTGTGAATTTCTGGCCTGACAAAGTAGCTTTTCTTTTTCAATCCTGCTTCTTATTTTAGAAAAATAGATGTGTTTAAATATCGAAGCATATTAGAAAAGTTTTGAAAGGATTTTTTCTTCTATTTCCACTTCCGGTTGGAATTATAAAAAGAACTTTGAAATTCCTTTCTCTTTTGAAGGTCTTTCTATTTATGAGGCTGTTTTTGTGTGAGTTCATCTATCTTTCCAAGACAGGAATTGTAGCTATTTTTTAATATCTCTTGATTGAAAATGGTAAGCGGTTCATATATTATACCTACATAATTCATTTGAAATGTGTGCTATATAAAGGACAAAAAGTTATATTTAAATATTTTAACTATTTCAAGATAACCATACTGGATTCAGCCATTTTTATTCTGATTGGAATGGATGTGTTAAATTAAAAAAATAAACAAATTGGAGAATCAAATGGAGTTAGAGAGTTAAATCAATTAAAAAAAAACAAGCTGGTGAAAAACATTTTTAATTGAAAGAAAAAAAAACGATTCGTACAAGATCGCTTTGTTGGTTATTACCCATGGGTATCCAATGGGTATTGTTTTCGGTAACGATCTAAAATGAATGTCCGAAAAATAAAGTTATGCCAAAAAGGAAACAATGGAAATTGGAAACAATGTTGACAACAATGGAAGACAATGTTAAAGCGCATGATCGTGAAAGGGAAAGAATAGCCTGTTCGAAGCCTGAAACTGGTGTCCGCCAAAATGTCCCTTCAACGGGAGCGTCGAGCTCTCAAGCGTCAACAGGCTATCAACCCTCACGATGACAATATTAAACACACGAAATGTGTTCAAACTCCTTCTCTTTACTCTCCCTCCTGTTCTTGTCCTTTCAAGGATACTTTTTAATTCGTCCTCTTCAGTTACTCCTTCCTGCTCCCATTGCTTCTTGAACAATACTCATTCCGATTTAAACGACTACTCTCATGAGAAACAGTGGCTCAAAGTCGAAGAACGTTTCTTTAAATCAAATTGCAATAATTTTCTCTGTCGACTTGGATGAAGCTGACTTTTGTAAAACGTGCAGCGTTCATATTCGTAAACGCAACGTTCCAAATCTTGCAGCCAATTATGGCTTTCGATATCCTGAGCAACCCTCCTGTTTGTCTGAGTTGAATGACTTGAAGAGCGTCTCGTTGCTCTTCGTATCCCTTTCATGCAAATACGAGAGCTTGGTCGGGATCGTCAATATGGTATCAAGGGATCCGTTACGAACGTTCCTAACGACTTGCACAAATCGGTCGACTGTCTTCCTCGCAATGTAAACGATTCAGCCACTATCTACGTGAAATTGAAGAAACGTCTCTCTTTCAAATCGCACTTTATGTATCAATGCGTTAATCCCAATCGTGTTTACAATGCGGCTTTGTATTTAAGTTTTATGTGATTATTATTTTCTTCATTGGCTACTGATAGATTTGGAGACAGGAAGTGTATTTTTATGGGATAGGATTGTAAACGGTATACAGTAATATTAGACCGGGTCGTTATCACTAGCACTTACCTTAACGTTACCCTATCAAACATCCTTGCCACAACCAGTTTTCGAACCTGAAGCCTGTGGTACTAAAGACTAGAACACAAACCAATCAGGAAACTGTAAGCAATCCTTGAGAAACTGCGAAAATGAAAAAGAAAAAGAGTACCTATATATGATATATATAAATAGATAAATCACTGCTTTCAGTACATTGGAAGACTTGGTGGAGATTGTCAAGACATTTATAATTTCGCATCAACAATCTGTCTGCTTGTTGGTATCCTGGTGGACACTTTCTCAAGTGGCATGCCAATGTCCCATGTAACATTCAATTGGGAAGAAGATATATTAAAAATTCCTCAACTATCTTGTTTCTCGGTTGTATGCATAATTGTAACTTGAGGATTACTGATGTACAATACGAAGAACCTGCGACAATTGTTGCTTTAATTTTATTTACATTTATGCACATTCAGTTACTTAATTTGAAGCTGTCAACCCCTTTCCATTCTTCCATGGGACCACACGGGTTCTTGGACTTACTATAGTCTACATATTGCTGTCTACAAAGTGGGATAAGAAAAATTTTTATGTAATTCAGTGAATATAGAAATTTTTATATGGAAATCGGAATTTTGATTTGGTTTGTAGCTCCTGTCGTTTTGTTTAACATTTTGGGCTAATTAGACCAGGAACTACACTTTAACGTTGTTTCTGAACGATTAACAAACTACCCTGCCACCACCACCAGGATTCAAAACTTGAACCTGTGGTACCAAAGGCCAGAGCGCTAGACAATTGGCCATCAGGTCGCATATTGAAATCAGAAAGCAATTCTCAAATTAGTTTTTTAATTACAATTTTTTTTTCTTAAATTAGAATTTGTTGGACGACTAAGAACATATAAAATTTTGCACAAGAGAATTAATTTGAAATTCCAAATCGCTTAAAAAATTTCAAAGAGATTTAGATGCACCTTTAATATAAGGGTAAAAAATTTCAACACAAATGTAATTTAATTCTTAAAAAATTTCCCGAATGTTATCTCACAATCTTATTATTTTCAACAATGAAAATGCACCACAATCAAAAACAAAACGACGAAATAAACTTGGGTAGTTTAAATATAACGATGAAATAAAAAAAAGAAACAGATTTTTATTTCTCTGCTGCATACATTGTGTGCACCCTTTTAAAAGCTTTTAAAGAATTGTTAATGAATAGGATCGGGAAGTATGGAATCCTTAAGAAACATAAAAAGAGTATCCATCCATGATATATTCAGCTTCGAGAGACGAAAGTTTAGAACAAAATATGGGGAAAGTCAGAAAGGTAAATTCTAAACTGCTTAAAAATCACGTAATGATGCAAAAGCCAAAATCGAAAACTCTGCGAAAAACGTGATGCTTCTGCATTCAGCTCGGAATATTTATAGAAAATTTTGCAAGTGGAGTGTGATAGTTCTAAAACAAATTTCTTGATGCACTTAAAGAAAATGAAATGGACGCCTTTTGCGAATTTTTGTTATGACTAAGTAGCTTTTCATTTCAGTCTTGCTTCTTGTTTTAGAAAAATGGATGTGTTTAAATATCGATGCATATGAGAAAAGTTTTGAAAGGATTGTGTTTCTATTTCCACTTCTGGTTTAGGATTATAAGAAAAGAATTTTAAAATTCCTTTCTCTTCAAGTTCTATTTATAAGTTGCTTTTGTGTGAGCTTATCTATCTCTGAAAGATATGAATTGTAACTGTGTTTTTTAGTATCCCTTGATTGAAAATGTTAAACAAAAGTGAGTCTCATTTCATATATTATACCTTCATAATGACTTTTAAATTATTGTGATGAAAAAAAAAACAGATTAGAATTTTTTTAGCAATTTGAAGATAACCATACTAGAATCGGCCTTATTGAAATGATATTCCAAATTATATCAATTATAATAACAAGTTTTCAAGTGCATACAAATAAATCTATCGGTAAAATATCTCTTTGTTGGCTATTTAAGTTTTATGTGAAGATTATTTTCTTCTTCTTTTATTGGTGAAACAGCCCCATGGTTAGCTAAGGTCATCTACCTGCTGATAAATTTCGAAGCAGATGTTTTTTTTTTCCGGGGCAGGGTTATCAGCTCTACACCTAACGCTCTACATTCATATTAGACGGGGATCTACGTTTAAAATGGATTTCGCACCTCTACAAACATCCATGGCAACGACGGGAGTCGAACTGAAACCTTTGGCACAGAGCGCAAGTCACTCAGCAATCGCACCCCATAATGGATGTTCGACTTATATTTTCATAGTAAATGATCAGTTTCTTTTTATTTATCTCACTGTTATTTTAGGACGTAGAGCATTTGTGACGCACCGGAAATAATGACGGTTACTTCATTATTGGTAATCTAATCTAACTTGCAGGATAGAACTGGTTCCATTCCTTCATTCCAAAATGAGATTCTGCGACCATCGTGACACCATGTGTAAGCATCCAACTCTACAATCCAGTTGCCTGGAGGGAGTTTTCCATGTTTTATGCCAAACGAAACACAAATGCGGGACCATTACCCCTAAAAGCCCTCATAGCACGACGGTGAACTGTTCACGGTAGTGGAACACGAGGTTCACCAATGTTTAAAAATAATGATAATCATTAAACTCCTATTGACGATTGAAACATTTCAATACAAAAATTTATTGAATATGATGTTCAGAAAATACCCAAGTACAAAATATTCATGGAACATACTTTTTAAGCATTTGCTTTTTTATTTATTCATATAAAACATACATAAATCTTTACCATGCTCTACGAAAGATCTGAGAAATTATATAATGAACTGATTAATACCAACTGAATTAAATGATTTAATTCCGTAGTTTGCAACACGACCATTAACGGGACATAAATCTAAACTGCACTCCATTATTTTAATAATGTATAGTTATTAGTTCAAAGGCTCTCGTGCTTATGTAACATGATGCTCTCTTGGAGGAGCTCGTTGGCATCCTATGACAGAATCGCACTGCTCTAAGATTACTTTGTGCGTACTTAACGGAGGAGTTGACTAGAATGTCGTCTGCCATTAGATGCCCCTAAAGCTATTGCAGTTAAGGCGACGAAGCTAATACCGCCTTGTAGCTGAACGATATGAAATGAGGAGTGCAATATTGGAGATATAGTTGCCTGTCATGTAAACCTCTACTAAAAGATGACGTTGAATACATTTCACAGATGCATCAACTGGTCACATGCATCATCATGGTTGGTTTTTATATCGTTGTCATAGTAACCCGGTTTAGATATCAAAACTTAGATAATGCAGTTTAGATCGACTGAAAGGCCAAAAGTGTATGAATAAAATTAATTTTTAATTATTTATTAAGGGTAATTGCATTAATTAAGAGTATTAATGCAATTAAAATATTTAGGCATACGAAAAGAATCATCTTTTAAAATGAATCCAGTTTTCTAGAAATGAATATTACTTCGAATATATATGTACTATTGCCTTTTTCTAGTGAACTCAATTTAGATTTGAGGTCATTTACTGTTGCAAAATACAGAGTATGTAGAATATTAAGCTTTTACTAGGGTGTGGTAATGAAGTTTACCATAAGAATTTATCAAAAGCAGCAGCTACCATAGAATCTAATTCTAAGTCTAATTTCTAAGTTTGCAAGAAAATATATGTGAAATTTTTCCCATTTTAAATCTTGTACTTAACTAAAAACAATGATAACTTATTTTACTACTCAATAATCAATTATAAAATAATCAAAGATATTATTTTCAAGCATTTCTATTTTTTATTTGTTCATTTATAACACACATAAAAACTTTTTTGCCATGTTGAACGAAAGATCGCAGAAAATGATATATTGGACTGATTAATACCAACTGATTAATTAAATGATGTATTTCCGTAGTTTGCAATGCATACCATTAACGGACAAATCTAAACTACACTCCATTATTTTAATGATATATAGTTATTAGATCAAAGGCTCGTGCTTAGATGTAACATGATGCTCTCTTAGAGAAGCTCACTGGCATCCTATGACAGTGTATCGACAGAACCGCACTGCTCTAAGATTACTTTGTGTATACTTAACGGAGGGGGCCTGAATGGCCGAGTGGCTAGCGCTCTGGCGCTCGGTACCCCAAGTTTCGGGTTCGAGTTCCGGCGGTGCCATGGATGTGTAGTAGTTCGGAATCCACTTTAAACTGTAGGTCCCGGTCTAATAGGATCGTAGAGCGTTGCGGGTGTATTGTTACTCCGCGTCCGTGGCTTACCTTCAAGTTACACGCGCCCCTGGGTAATGCAAAGTGAGTACGCCTGTGCAGCGCTTGCCTTAAGGCATCCAAGACGTCCATGTCTGTGTTTGCCAGCTGCATTAGAAAGAAAGAAAGAATAAAAGATTCGTGCAAGGATTCCACTTCTAAGTAGGAAACACTATATTCAGCTACGCTCAGGCAGAAACGCTATACGCTACGAAATATACTTCTTTTCCGGGTGAGTGACTGTTGACCAACAAAGTTTCTCATACGGAGCGCGAGGTTGAGATTGCTTTCTCTCGGGTGAGAATCTCGATGCCTTCTAACCATTATTCTAAACATGGATGTTTGTAATGGTTCGGAATCCACTTTAAAGGTCAGGCCCACTTTAAAGATCAACAGGTAGGTTCCGGTCTGCTTAGGCCTCGTGTGCACACAACTAATTAGCCTGAAGTGTGCAAATAAAATGACCGTTAAGGGAAAAACGAAACCTTCATCTTTCAATGCTATATGGATTTTTAGCTATTAGTTATCCAATAAATTTTAATTACTTTTCAGTTGGATTACATTAAAATTAAAAATAGTAAACGGTGCCATGGATGTTTGTGGTGGTTCGAATCCACTTTAAAAAGTTTAAATAGGTCTAATAGGATCGTAGAAAAACGTTTAGAATTGTTACTCCGCGTCCGTGGCTTATCTTCAAGTTACACGCGCCCCCTGGTCATGCAAAGTGAGTACGTCTGTGCAGCGCTTGCCTTAAGGCATCAAGACCAAGCTGTCTGTGTTTGCCAGCTGCATTTAGAAAGAAAAAAAAAATGCTTAACGGATGAGTTAACTAAGAATGCAGTCTGCCATTAGATGTCCTAAATTTATTGCAGTTGAGGTGACGAAACTGATACCGCCTTGTAGCTCAAATGAGGGACTGCACTATTGAAGATACCATTAATGTAAACCCCTCATAAAAGCTAACGTTGAACATGTTTCACAGATGCATCACCTGGTTTATATAGCTACGCAAAGAGATCTAATATTAATAATTTCATTTCCATGACTGATTTTTATGTTGTCATGCTAATGCCGTTTACATATCAAAAATGACAAAGGTCAAAAGTGGATGAATAAATTGATTTTTAATTGTATTGATTAAGGGTATTAATGCATTTAAATGTTTAGGCATAACAAACATCTGTTAAAAATGAATTATATTTTGTAGAAAGGAATATTACTTCGAAAAATAAATATTGTTGTCATTTACTAGTGCACTGCATTAACCCAAGATCATTTGCGCTTGAAGAATACAATGGTGGCCTACTATAAAAAATTTATTCAAAGCAATAAAAATTTATTAAAATTTATTCAAGCACATAATTAAATCAGATTATATTTTGCAAGGAAATAGACGTGAAAATTTTGTATATTTGAATACTTTTTTTTTTAATAAAATATTTTTTCAAGTATTTTATCAATATATGTTTTGTTAAACTTTATAATCTAAACGTTTTCCAAACTACGGACTGTGGGCAATCTGGCACACAGTTTATTTTGATTACATTGTACATTACATTTGAATTACAGTTTTTTTTAATTAAATTATTATTGGAAACATAAATAAAATTTTTCACAATAGAATTATTTTTGAAATTTTAAATCGCTTTAAAAAATCCATAAAAAAGAGGTTTACTTATAATATAATGGAAAAGCTTTTAACACAAGTGTGTAATTCAAATCTTAAAATTCCCCCAAATGTTATCTCCCAATTTTATTCATTTCAACAATGGAAATGCACCACTATCAAAACAAAGCGACGAAGTAAACTTGGTTAATTTTAAATATAAACATAGTTAAATTAAAATGCAGCAGGTTTTTATTTCTCTGCTGCATAAATTGTGTACATCCTTTTTTAAGACCTTTTAAAAAGTCGTTAATGGATAGGATCAGGAAGTATGCAATCCTTGACAAACAAAAAAACCCAGTTTCCATCCATGATATATTCAGCTTCGAAAGATGAAAGTTTAGAATAAAATATGGGGAAAGACGAAAAGTAAATTCTAAACTGCTTAAAAATCACGTAATGATGTAAAAGCGAAATCGAAAACTCTGCGAAAAACGTGATGCTTCTGCATTCAGCTCGGAATATTTATAGAAAGTTTTACAAGTGGAGTCTGATAGTACTGAAAAAAATTCCTTCGTGCACTTAAAGAAAATAAAATGGACGCACTTTGCGAATTTCTGGTATGACTAAGTAGCTTTTCTTTTGCAGTCTCACTTGTTATTTTAGAAAAAGGGATGTTCTTAAATATCGATGCATATGAAAAGTTTTGAAAGAATTGTTTTATTCTATTTCCACTTCTGGTTAGAATCTTATACAAACAGCATTTCCTTTCTCTTTCAAGTACTTTCTATTTATAAGCTGTTGGTTTTTGTGTGAGCTTAGCTATCTTTCAAAGACATCAGAATTGTAGCTATTTTTAAAATATTTTGATTGAAAATGTTAAGCAAAAGATTCATATATATTATACTTAAATTCATATATTATATCTCAATAATTCATTTGAAATGATTGCGATGCAAAGGACAAAGGTTAGATTTAAATGTTTTTAGCTATTTGAAGATAACCATATTGTATCCGGCCATGGTTGTTTCTAAAATTATATAATGGATTCATAAAACATACACATAACTTTACTATGTTCAACGAAAGATCTCAGAAAATGATATATTGGACTGATTTATACCAACTGAATTAAATGATTTAATTCTGTAGTTTGCAATACTACCATTAACAAGACATAAATCTAAACTACACTCCATTACTTTAATGATGTATAGTTGTTACATCTAAGCACGAGCCTTTGATCTAATATGATGCTCTCTTGGAGAAGCTCACTGGCATCCTATGACAGTGTATCGGCATAAACCGCACTGCTCTAGGATTACTGAATCTAAGATTACTGAAGTATTACTATGATTACTCTAAGATTACTGAATGGCCGAGTGGCTAGCGCTCTGGCGCTCTCGGTACCACATTTCGGGTTAGAGTCCCGGCGGTGCTATGGATGTGTGTAGTGGTTCGGAATCCACTTTAAACTGTAGGTCCCGGTCTAATAGGATCGTAGAGCGTTGCGGGGCATTGTTACTCCGCGTCCGTGGCTTACCTTCAAATTACACGCTCCCCCTGGGTAATGCAAAGTGAGTACGTCTGTGCAGCGCTTGCCTTAAGGCATCAAGACCAAGCTGTCTAAGTGTTTGCCAGCTGCATTAGAAAGAAAAATACTTAACGGAGGAAGTTAACTAGAATGCCGTCTGCCATTAGATGCCCTAAAGCTATTGCAGTTAAGGTGACGAAACTAATACCGCCCTGTATCTGAACGATATGAAATGAGGACTGCAATATTGAAGATATGGTTACCATTAATGTAAACCTCTACTAAAAGCTAACCTTGAACATATTTTACAAATGTATGAACTGGCTGATATAGCTACACAGAGAACCAATTTAAATAATTCCATTCACAAGGCTGGTTTTCATATCGTGGTCATGGTAACGTTGTTTTAGATATCAAAAACGAGTGAATGGATGAATAAATTAAATTTTTAAATATTATTAAGGACAATTGTATTGATTAAGGGTACTAATGCATTTAAGATGTTTATGCATAAGAAACATCTGTTAAAATGAATTACATTTTGTAGAAATGAATATTACTTCGAACATAAATATTGTTGTCGTTTACTAGTGCACTGCATTAAGGATTAAGATCATTTGCGTTTGCAGAATACAATGGAGGCCTACTATAAAATTTATTCAAATCTATAAAGATTTATTAAAAATTTATTCAAGCACATAATTAAATCAGGCTATATTTTGCAAGGAAATAGATGTGAAAATTTTTGTATATTTGAATATTTTTTTTTTAATAAAATATTTTTTCAAGTATTTCATCAATATATGTTTTATTAAACTTGTATAATTTAAACGTTTTTCAAACTGCGGGCAATCTGGCCACAGCTTGTTTTTGATTACATTGTACATTACATTTGAATTACAGTTTTTTCTTTAATTAGAATTATTAGTGGAAACATAAATAAAATTTTCACAATAGAATTATTTTGAAATTTTAAATCGCTTTAAAAAAATCCATAAAAAAGAGGTTTACTTATAATATAATGGAAAAACCTTTCAACACAAGTGTAATTCAATTCTTAAAAATTCCCCCAAATGTTACCTCAATTTTATTCATTTCAACAATGAAAATGCACCACTATTTAAAAAAAAGCGACAGTAAACTTGGTTAATTTTAAATATAAACATACAATTAAAATGAAGCAGGTTTTTATTTCTCTGCTGCATAAATTGTGTGCATCCTTTTAAGACCTTTTAAAAGTCGTTAATGGATAGGATCAGGAACTATGCAATCCTTGACAAACAAAAAAACCAGTTTCCATCCATGATATATTCAGCTTCGAAAGATGAAAGTTTAGAATAAAATATGGGGAAAGACGAAGGTAACTTCTAAACTGCTTAAAAATCACGTAATGATGTAAAAGCCGAAATCGAAAACTCTGCGAAAAACGTGATGGTTCTGCATTCAGCTCGGATTATTTATAGAAAGTTTTACAAGTGGAGTCTGATAGTACTGAAAAATTCCTTCGTGCACTTAAAGAAAACAAAATGGACGCATTTTGCGAATTTCTGGTATGACTAAGAAGCTTTTCTTTTGCAGTCTCACTTCTAATTTTTAGAAAAAGGGATGTGCTTAAATATCGATGCATATGAGAAAAGTTTTGAAAGGATTGTTTTATTCTATTTCCACTTCTGGTTAGAATTATACAAAAAGTATTTCCTTTCTCTTTTCAAGTACTTTCTATTTATAAGCTGTTGGTTTTTGTGTGAGCTTAGCTATCTTTCAAAGACATCAATTGTAGCTATTTTTTTAAAATATTTTGATTGAAAATTTTAAGCAAAAGATTCATATATTATACTTAAATTCATATATTATATCTCAATAATTCATTTGAAATGATTGCGATGCAAAGGACAAAAGGTTAGATTTAAATGTTTTTAGCTATTTGAAGATAACCATATTGTATCCGGCCATGGTTGTTTCCAAAATTATATAATGGATTCATAAAACATACATAACTTTACTATGTTCAACGAAAGATCTCAGAAAATGATATATTGGACTGATTTATGCCTACTGAATTAAATGATTTAATTCTGTAGTTTGCAATATTACCATTAGCGAGACATAAATCTAAACTACACTCCATTACTTTAATGATGTATAGTTATTAGTTCAAAGGCTCCTGCTTAGATAACAGGATCCTCTCTCTTGGAGAAGCTCACTGGCATCCTATGACAGTTTATCGGCAGAACCGCACTGCTCTAAGATTACTGAATCTAAGATTACTGAAGTATTACTATGATTACTCTAAGATTACTGAATGGCCGAGTGGCTAGCGCTCTGGCGCTCGGTACCACAGGTTTCGGGTTAGAGTCCTGGCGGTGCTATGGATGTGTGTAGTGGTTCGGAATCCACTTTAAACTGTAGGTCCCGGTCTAATAGGATCGTAGAGCGTTGCGGGGGCATTGTTTACTCCGCGTCCGTGGCTTACCTTCAAGTTGCACGCCTCCTGGGTAATGCAAAGTGAGTACGTCTGTGCAGCGCTTGCCTTAAGGCATCCAAGACCAAGCTGTCTTAGTGTTTGCCAGCTACATTAGAAGAAAAAAATACTTATCGGAGGAGTTAACTAGAATGTCGTCTGCCATTAGATGCCCCTGAAGCTATTGCAGTTAAGGTGACGAAACTAATACCGCCCTGTATCTGAACGATATGAAATGAGGACTGCAATATTGGAGATATGGCTACCATTAATGTAAACCTCTACTAAAGCTAACCTTGAACATATTTACAAATGTATCAACTGGTTGATATAGCTACACAGAGAACCAATTTAAATAATTCCATTCACATGGCTGGTTTTCATATCGTGGTCATGGTAACGTTGTTTTAGATATCAAAAACGAGTAAATGGATAAAAGTGGATGAATAAATTAATTTTTAAATATTATTAAGTATAATTGTATTGATTAAGGATACTAATGCATTTAAGATGTTTATGCATAAGAAAAGAACCACCTGTTAAAATGAATCGTATTTTTCAGAAAGGAATATTACTTAAAATATAAATATTGTTGTCGTTTACTATTGAACTGTATTAAGGATGGAGATCATTTGCTCTGGCAGAAACAATGGAGCCTTACTATAAGAATAAAAGCAATAACTACCACAAAATTAAATCATACTACATTTCACGGAAATAGATGTGAAAATTCTGTGTATATAAAATCTTGTTATTTTTATAATATATTTTTGCATGTATTTTATCAATATATATTTTATTAAACGTGCATAATTTAAACGTTTTCAAACTGCAGACCACTCAAATTCTGGCCACAGTTTGTTTTGATTACATTGTACATTACATTTGAATTACAATTTTTCTTAAATTATAATTGTTATTGGACGACTAAATAGTATGACTAAGCTAATAAAATTGCTCAAGAGAATTATTTTGAAATTTCAAATCGCTTAAAAAATTCCATAAAAAGTTTAGGTATACTTTTAATTTAAAAGAAAAAAAACCGTCAACACAAATGTAATTCAATTTTAAAAATAACCTGAATGTTATTTCACAATTTTATTCATTTCAACAATGAAAATACTCCACAATAAAAAAATCAAAGAATAAGCTTGGTTATTTTAAATACAAGATAAAACCAAAAGAAGCAGATTTTTATTTTTCTTCTGCATAAATTGTGTGCACCCTTTTAAAAGCTTTTAAAAAGACGTTAATGGATATGAACGGGAAGTATGGAATCATACAGAAACATAAAAAAGTATCTATCCATGGTATATTCAGCTTCGAGAGACGAAAAGTTTAGAATAAACTATGGGGAAAGACGAAAGGTAAATTCTAAACTGCTTAAAAATCACGTAATGATGTCAAAGCCGAAATCGAAAACTCTGCGAAAAACGTGATGCTTCTGCATTCAGCTCTGAATATTTATGGAAAATTTTGTGAGTGGAGTCTGATAGTTCGAAAACAGCACTTAAAGAAGATAAAATGGACGCTAAGTAGCTTTTCTTTCTCAGCCTTGCTTCTTATTTCAGAAAAATGGAAGTGTTTAAATATCGATGCATATGAGAAAAAGTTTTGAAAGATTGTTTTTCTATTTCCACTTCTGGTTAGAATTATAAAAAAAAAAAACACTTTAAAATCCCCTTCTCTTTTTCAAGATCTTTCCATTTATAAGCTGCTTTTGTGTGTTATTGGCTATCTTTCAAAGAGATGAGTTGTAGCTATTTTTTAATATCTCACGATTGAAAATGTTAAGCAAGCAAAATGTTTAGATCATAAGAAATGAACTTGCATTTCCTTATATTTTTACATCTATTTACATACAAGTAATATAAATAGAAAAAAAAAATTCAAAGTCAATTTCTACTTTTTCGGTCAATTCCATTTCGATCCTCAATCGCATCAAATCTCGATTGGTATCGAACTGAATGCGCCAGCTCACACTGCATTGATTCTTCGTGACTATTTCGACAAAAATGAAACCCATATCGTTCCACAACCATCGTATTCACCTTGCGACTTCTGGCTATTCCTAAACTCAAAGACCCTCCGGGGTCACCGTTTTTGTGTCGATTAAAGAGATTCGACGTGCATCGGCGCGCGCTTTGAAGGCCATCCCAGTCGATGACTTTTTAGCATGCATTGAGGATTGGAAAAAAAGTTTGCATAAATGCATTGTGTCCGGAGGGGATTACTTTGAAGGCGATGTAATAAATCTGGAAGAATAAATAAAGAGTTGCTGAAAAAAAAAAAAAATTTGATCTTACGTTTTGGGCACAGTAGTATAGCTTAACATTATAACTCTCGAAAGTTTCATTTTTTTCCTCTGAATTTATAATCTTGTACTAAAATATAAAAATATTTATATATTTTAATATATGATATATTTTATAATATTTATATATAATATTAATATTTATATTAAAATATCTATGTATTATTTAATTAATTTTTAATTAAATAAAAACATTGTTTTTAACCACTAACTAGCTGCTTTCCTTAAATTTTGACTGGCGTCATTAGTTAAGTTATTGCAGATAATGTAGGCATAAATTGACAGTAGATTTCAGTACCACGTGTATATTCTTAAAAATAAATACTAAGTGATTTAAGATGAAAAAATTTATTAAGGATTTTTGGATAAATATAATTTCAATATTTAGGCAATTTATTTAATTTAAAATGAGTTATTGAAAATAACCTTTAATTCTGGACAGATATTTTCCTTACTAAAATTTACCAAAAATTGAAACGCTTTATTTTCTGTAAGTGTGTAACGTGGACTCATGCCTTCTAGTTTTATATAAATAGAAGTTTTAAATAAAAAAATCTACTTAACAATAAAATGCAGTTCAGTAAAGAAAATGAAAAACTTTTATGATATTCATTTACTAAATTTTGATTATTACATAAATCAAAAAAATTAATCAAGTATTATAAAATATCATAGAAATATATAATGAAAACTGTCTTCCAACCTATATATTACTCTTGAATTGTCCTGTTGATGCATTAAATCTTCCTCAGTACCAACTGGAATAACTCGCTCACCAAAATCTTTGAATAAGACAGGACCGAATGGTTGGTAAAACAATACTTTCTCCCGCTGAAGAGATTCGCAAATGGATTTGCATACTCTAGGATGCGCGGACTAACATTTCTCGCAATTTCTATCTCACGAAAGGTATTCGGGAATTGTTCAAACACGCTGTGCAGTTCGTTTAAGAACTCGCAATGTTTGACGGATTTAATCCCGAACAACTTTATGTATTATTCTGGAAGGGTGACCGAAGTAAAGGCTTGAAGTTTGCATCATTATAAATAGCGGAATATGTATGTTTCTATGTTTCAGAATGAGTAAAAACAAGGATTATTTTCTATATTTTAAAGTAAACTGGTTTTCTTTAAAGCCGTTTAACATAAAAAAAAAACTTTTATACATAGATAGAATAGAACTGTTGTAAATAAATAAGTTCTCTTTAGAACTGAGTTATACAATAGCATATACAACAGTATATACCAATTATACAGTAGCATATACAATAGCATATACCAATTATACAATAGCATATACCAATTATACAATAAGCAATTATACAATACCATATACCAATTATACAATACTATACCAATTATACAATAGCATATCTAATATATAAATTCTTTTTCCTTTAATATATCCATGTTATCTATGGTAGTGGTACTAATTTCCTATCATTTACTTGGCATTTGCGACAATTATTTTTTTCATTAAAGGGCAAATCTTAATCCTCCATTTTAAACAGTATTGATTCATCTGCTTCATCTGAACCAGTTTTCAATGTTAGAGCTTTATTTTGCTCTATCCAGTGCCATGTCATATCTGTAATATGTTTAAAGCAAGTGGTGTGGAAAACGCCTATTGGTAGTTGCCCATTCCCACTCATCAGTGATTGCAAATAAAATCAGACTCAATTGTGGTGGCATATCTAAGAATTTTGGGTCGATAATAGGCATATGCTAATTTTAGAACATGATGATGATTCGATTGTCACTTGTAATGTGTGAACTACAAACACGACATTGAAAATTAGTATTCTCGATAGATATTATTAATGACCTATCCGTTTGAAATTTTCTAGTTTTTTTTATCAAATATGAACTTAAATGCGTGCAAATTAATCTTCAAGAGTCTAAGAAGATATTTTTAGAGGACTTGCAATGGATATGAATTCTCCTGGCATATAAAATATTTGTATGGACTTTTACTACTATTTCAATAAAGGATTAGGGTACATGGACATTAAAATAAATTAAAGCTCAAAGCTGTAATCTTGAATTATTAAAAAATAACTACAATTCATGTCTTTGAAAGATAGCTAAACTCACCCAAGCAGTAAGAGAAAGGAATTTTAGTTCCTTTTTATAATTCTAACCAGAAGTGGAAATAGCAAAAACAATCCTTTTCAAAACTTTTCTCATACGCATCGATATTTAAACACATCCATTTTCTAAACTAAGTAGCTAGACTAAAAAAGAAAAGCTACTTAATCATACCAGAAATTCGCAAAGTGCGTCCATTTTCTTTTCTTTAAGTGCACGAAGGAAATTTTTTTTTTAGAACTATCAGACTCTTACAAAAATTTTCTAAGAATATTCCGAGCTGAATGCAGAACCATCACGTTTTTCGCAGAGTTTTCGATTTCGGCTCTTACATCATTATGTGATTTTTAAGCAGTTTAGAATTTACCTTTCGTCTTTCCCCATATCTTATTCTAAACTTTCGTCTCTCGAAGCTAAATATGGATGGGTACTCTTTTTTTTGTTATGTTTCTGAAGGATTACAAACTTCCCGATCCTATCCATTAACGATTTTTTAAAAGCTTTTAAAAGGGTGCACACAATTTGTGCAGCAGAGAAATAAAAATCTGTTTCTTTTGATTTTATCTTTTTTTTAAAATAAACAAGTTTACTTCTGCAGTTTTGTTTTGACTCTGGTGTAATCTCATTGTTGAAATGAATAAAATTGTGAGATAATATTTGGGGAATTTTTAAGAATTAAATTACTTTTGTGTTGAAAGTTTTTACCGTTATTATACCTAAATTTCTTTTATGCAATTTATTTTAAGCGATTTGGAATTTCAAAAATATTCTCTTGCTCAAATTTTATTCATTTTAGTTTATCCAATAAATTCTAATATAAGAAAAGAACGTAATTCAAATACTCTGCAATAATTTGAGAATTGCGTTCTGATCTTCAATAAAGGATATTCTATATTCCCCGAATTACATAACTGACTGTGAATAAATGTAAAAATAAAAGTAATACTAGTCGCAAGTTTCTATTTATAGTATATCGGTAAACCTCGAGTTCCAATTATGCATGCCAAAAACAACCGTTATCGTAACCCTAACCAATTGTAATACAAAAAAAATTTTAAAATAATTTAAGAATTGTGTTCTGATTTCAATAAAGAAAATTCAATATTTACCGATTTACATAATTGAATGTGTATAAATGTAAATAAAATTAAAACAACACTTGTCGCAGGCGTTATTTTTACTGTACCAAACTAAAGAGAACTTTATCTATTTACCACAGCTCTGTTCTATCTATGTATAAAAGTAGTTTTTTGTGTTAAATAGCTTTAAATAAAATCAATTTACTTTTAAAAATACGTGTTTTTTATACATTCTGAAACATAGAAACAAACGCATTCTACTATTTGTAATGATGTAAAATTCAAGAGTTTACTTCCGTCACCGTTCCAGAATAATACATAAAGTTGCTCGGGATTAAATCCGTCAAACAGTGCAAGTTCCTTAAACGAACTGTACGGCGTGTTTGAATACATAATTTCCAAATACCTTTCGTGCGATGGAAACTGCGAGAAATGTTAGTCCGCGCATCCTAGGGTATGCAAATCCATTTGCGAATCTCTTCAACGGGAGAAAGTATTGTTTTACCCGCATTCGGTCCCCTGCCTTATTTAAAAGCTTTTGGAGACCGAGTTATTCTAGTTGGTATAGAAGAAGATTCAATGCATCAATAGGGATAATTCAAAAGCTTAAGCTAGAAGAAAGTTTTAACAATATATTTCTGTGATATGACACCAGATTTTAAAACACTTGATTAATTTATGGGGTTCATATAGTAATTAAAAATTAGTAAATGAATATCTAAATTTTTTTCTTTTATTAAACTGCTTTTTATTATCAAGAATATTTTTCATTTGAAACCTTTATTTATATAAAAGTAAAAGACATGCGTCGATATTGCACACTTACAGAGAATGAAATGTTTCAATTTTTGGTAAATTTTATTAAAGAAAAATTTCTGTGCAGAATTAAAGGTTTGATGTTGCCCAGAATTCGTTTTTAAATTAAATAAATTAAATTAAATAAATAACATATCCGAACATTTTAATATTTTTTTCATCTTAAATTTGTTAGTATTAATTGTTTGAATATACAGGTGGTATTGAAATCTACTAGCGTGTTTTTTTTTTCTATTTAACTTTAAATTTTATTTTCACAAACTAGTGGACTATTGGCTATCACTGTAGTCTTTAGTACCACAGGCTCCAGGTTCGATCCTGGCGGTCACATGGACATTTGTTAGTGGTTTGGAATCCACTTTAAAATGCAGGTCCCGGTCCGTTTAGATGCACAAGATGACCGTAGAGCTACAAATCATCTCCAACTTATGTTTGTAATTAACTTAATCTTACATATCATTCCAATAAGAACAACTACCCACGAATCCAGTACGGTATCTTCAAATAGCCATAAAATAATCTTATCTAACCTTCAAACTTTTGCATCGCAATTATTTCAAATGCATTTTGAAGGTATAATATATGAATTGAGTTTGATATTTCTTAACATTTTCAATCAAGGGATATTAAAAAATAGCTACAATTCATGTATTTGGAAGATATATATGCTCACACAAAGCAGCTTATAAATAGAAAGAACTATGAAAGAAGAAAGAATTTTAAAGTTCTTTTTTTAATTATAACCAGAAGTGGAAATAGAAAAACAATCCTTTAAAAAACTTTTCTCATATGCATCGATATTTAAACACATCCATTTTTCTAAAATAAGAAGCAAGACTGCAAAAGAAAAGCTACTTAGTCATACCAGAAATTCGCAAAAACGTCCATTTTATTTTCTTTAAGTGCACCACGGAATTTTTTAGAACTATCAGATTCCACTCACAAAATTTTCTATAAATATTTCGAGCTGATTGGAGAACCATCAAGTTTTTCGTAGAGTTTTCGATTTTGGCTTTTACATCATTACGTGATTTTTAAGCAGTTTAGAATTTACCTTTCGTCTTTCCCCATACTTTATTCCAAACCTTTCGTCTCTCGAAGTTGAATATATCAGGGGTGGATACTCTTTTTTATGTTTCTTGAGGATTACATACTTTCCGATCTATATTAACGACTTTTGAGTATTAAATAAAATAAAATTTAAAAAAATTAAAATATAGATATATAAGATTATATTTATCACAAACCACCTGCAAAAGAAGTAAACATTAAAGTTTCTCGATTTTTTTTTTTTTAGTTCAGTACAGTTCATTCTAGAAAAATTATCAAAATTGCTTTTTAAAATAAAAATGTCATCGAAAACTTTAAAAAAGTAATTATTTCTTGTTTTGAAAGCATTGTAGTAGTTTATAAAAAGTAATTTTAATTAAATTATTACTATTCAAAAACCCATAAGTTAGGCTGTAGCCAAAATACATCACAGTTATAAATGTAAGATGTAACTATAACCCTCTGAAGAAAGTTTTGTTTTGGTTTTCAAATGAAGTAGTCACGAAAAGTATTTTTCTACTCTGTTAAAAAAAAAAATTTCAGTTATATAGAGACGTTATTTATTTATTGAACTGTTACGTAGAAATTCATGACTTTATTCGCCTTTTTAATAAATATTATCTGAACACTGGAAATACTTCAAAATATTTTCTGAAACGCTTGCCAATCTGAATTATAGCACAATGTCTGGCGCAGTCAAAATTTTAAGGTAATTCAAATATTATTTATTTATAGAGTCTCAAAAGTTAAAAGATATGTTACTTTTGGTCGTAAGTTAATGCATCTTTTATGGAATGAGAAGTTAAAAAAGAAGGACACAATTATTTTAATCATGCTGTTTTTAGGAAACTTACATAAAATACAGCAACTATAAATATTGGAAATATTTTAATACAACTTACCTACAGACTTATTTTAATAAGGGCATTTAGAACCCATTTAAATAATTTGTCAAAATATGTTTTTTATCGATGAATTTCTTATATTTAATTACATGCTCACAATTCACAATTTATGGACTCGCAGCGTGCTCTCAATTTATGGAGCAGAGAAATAAAAATCTGCTTCTTTTTCTTTTATCTTTATATTTAAAATAACCAAGTTTACTTCGTCGTTTTGTTTGATTTTGATGTGTTTTCATTAAAATGAATAAAATTAGTTCTGGTACTTTTAATATTTTTATTCTGGTACTTTTAAGAATTGAATTACATTTGTGTTGAAAGTCCTAGTTTTTTTAGCCAAATAAAAATTAAATGCATAACAATTACGAGTACCATTGTGAACCTTCGATAATCTAATAAGGCATTTTTAGAGACTCTCCTGATATTTAAAATATTTATATTGAATTTTATTATTTATTAATTTTATTTCAATAAATGATTAGGTTACAAAAGAAAATAAACTAAAGCTCATAGTTGTATTTATTTTAACAATGAGTGCAACTGTGAGCTTTAATTGTTGATTGCAAATAAAGTATATTACATAATTTAAATAGTTTAGTTACAAAAGATGCGTTGGAAATTCCTGCATAAACAAAATAATTATCTATCGCTCTGTGCCACGGGCTTCAGGTTAGAATCTCGGCGAGGCCATGTATGTTTGCAGTGATTGGGATTCCACTTTAAACAGTAGGTCATGATCAATATGACTGTAGAATCTTGGACGTAGCAAAGACAACCCTACCCGGTAAAAAGAAAAATCTACCAGCACGCAGGTGGTCTTGGTCCACCATAGGACTATTGAGCCACTGAAGAAGAAAAAATTATCACGTAAAACTTAAATAGCGAACAAAGTGATCTTGTACGATTTTTTTTATTCACTTTCTTCCAAATTGTTTTTAATTATTATTATCTTACATATCCATTATAATAAGAACAATCATAGCCAAATCCAGTATGGTTATCTTTAAATCGCTAAAAAACATTTAAATATAACCATTTGTACTTTTGCATCGCAATCTTTTCAAATGCATTTTTGAAGATTTAATATAGGAACTGAATCTCACTTTTGCTAAGCCATTTTTAATCGAGAGATATTAAAAAATGGCTACAATTCATTTTTTGGTAGGATAGCTAAGCTCACACAATAGGAGCTTATAAATAGGAGAACTTGAAAGAAAGGGATTTTAAAGTTCCTTTTTACACTTCTAACCACAAGTGGAAATCGAAAAACAATCCTTTCAAAACTCTTCTCATATGCATCGATATTTAAAGACATCCATTTTTCTAAAATAAGAAGCAAGACTGAAAAAGAAAAGCTACTTAGTCATACCAAAAATTGGCAAGGTGCGTCCACTTTATTTTCTTTAAGTGCACGAAGAAATTTTTTTTTTTGTGAACTATCAGACTCCACTGTTTAAAAATTTTCTATAAATATTCCGAGCTGAATGCAGAAGCATCACGTTTTTCGCAGAGTTGTCGATTTCGGCTTTTATATCATTACGTGATTTTTAAGCAGTTTAGAATTTACCTTTCGTCTTTCCCCACATTTTATTCTAAACTTTTCGTCTCTCGAAGCTGAAGATATCATGGAATGATTCTCTTTTTATGCTTCTCAGGAATGCATACTTCCTGATCCTATTCATTAAGGACTTTTTAAAAGCTTTTAAAAGGGTGCACACAATTTAAGCAGGAGAGAAATAAAATTCTGCTTATTTTGATTTTATATTTAAAATAACCAAGTTTACTTCGTCGTTTTGTTTTGATTGTGGTGTATTTTCGTTGTTGAAACGAATTAAATTGTGAGATAACATTTGGGGAATTTTTCAGAATGGAATTATATTTGTGTTGAAAATTTTCCATTATACTAAATAAATGCCCAAATCTCTTTTTATGGGATTTTTTAAAGCAATTAGGAAATTCAAAATAATTGTCATGTGCAAATTTTATTCGTTTTTAGTCGTCCATTAAATTCTATTTTAAGAAAAAAATGCTATTCGAAAACTAAATTATTAGCACTAATTTTAGAATTGCATTTTTATTTCAATATAGAAAATTTTATATTATCTTAATAACATAACTTGATGTGTATAAATGTAAATAAACTAAAAATATACAACACTTATCACAGGCTTTTTTTTTTTTTATTTTACATCGATAATCCTCGAGTTCCAATTATGTATTCCAAGAGCAACCGTAACTGTAACCAATTGAAATTCAAAAACATTTGAAGTAATTTGTGAATTGTGTTTGATGTCAATAAAAGGAATTCTATATTCATCGAATTACATAACTGGATGTTTATAAACGTAAATAAAATGAAAGCAACACTCGTGGCTTTTTTTTTATGTATTGTCCATCGGTAATCCTCGAGTTCGAATTATGTATACGAAAAACAATCGAACAACGAGATTGTTGGTGAATTTTTAGGGTATCTTCATCCTATTTTTATATTGCATGGGACGGTACTTACGTATTAACGGTACCTTGGCGACAGACTTGGCGGTTTTTAAGTGTCGTCAATCTTTATTATTTGGAATAAAAAATATTTTGAAAGCGCTTTGATTTTAAATGAAGTGTTTCATATATATTTTATTATTTGGAACAAAAATTTTAAGTGTACATTGGCGCCAAATTTGTAGCTGCGGTGGGCGCGTGTGCTCTTTATTGGCGCAACTGTCGCCAAGGTACCGTTAATACGTAAGTACCCATGGGACATTTGCTTGGCAGTTGATAAAGTATTACTATTGTCTATTAGTTTGATAATTTCCATCGAGTCTCCTTATATTCTGAAAGTGATTTCTCTACGTTAAACAAACGTTGCTATATTAATAAGCAAACGTTACTTGTTTTATTCTAAATATTTGACTCAGATGGTATCTATCCATCTCTCTGTCTCGCTCTGATAATTCCCACTAGTAAACTTGATTCTCAACTGCAAACAATTGTCAATGGAAATTTACAACTACATAACATTCATTAATCATGACGTTTCATTATATCAATTACCTATGTATGTTACTTATTTTAAATTTGTAGCAGAAATTTTTTATTATTTAATCATGTTTGTCAATTATTGGGTTTCTTAATTGATCGTTACATAAAAGCATTTGATTATTATTTTGTATAATTTATGTACATTGTAAGTTTAATAAAGTAATTATAATAAACTGTGGCCGGATTTCGCCCGTGGGGACTTTAATTTGGAAAAACATTTAAAATATACACGATAAAATTAAATATACATTAATAAAACACTTTATAAAATAACAAGTTTAAAATATACAAAATTTTCACATTTGTCTTGTTGTAAAATGTAGACTGAACTAATTCTATGGTAGTTGCTGCTTTTAATAAATTCTAATAGTAAGCTTCCGTGGCACACCCCAGGAAAGCTAAAAATTCTACATACCTGGTATTCTTCAATAGTAAATGATATCAAATCTAAAAGCAGTTCATTAGAAAACGGGAACAATATTTATATTCGAAATAATATTCATTTCTAGAAAACATGATTCATTTTAACAGATGTCCCTTTTATTTTATGCATAAATTTGTTAAATGAATTAATACCCTTAATAAATACAATTATTCTTAATAAATAATTAAAAATTAATTTTATTCATACACTTTTGACCTTCCAGTCCTTTTTTATATCTAAACTGTATTACCCTGACAACGACATAAAAACCAACCATGTGAATGAAATAATTAAAATTGGATCTCTTTGTGTAGCTATATCAACCAGTTGATGCATCTGTGAAATATGTTCAGCGTTAGCTTTTAGTAGAAATTTACATTAATGGTAACCATATCTTCAATATTTGATGTTTCATATCGTTCAGCTATAAGGCGGTATTGGTTTCGTCACCTTAACTGCAATAGCTTTAGGGGCACGTAATGGCAGACGACACTAGTTAACTCCTCCGTTAAGTATACACAGAGTAATTTTAGAGTAGTGCGATTCTGCCGATGCTCTGTCGTAGGACGCCAGTGAGCTTCTCCAAGAGAGCATCATGTTACATCTAAGCACGAGCCTTTGAACTAATAACTATACATCATTAAAGTAATGGAGTGTAGTTTAGATTTATGTCTCGTTAATGGTAGTGTTGCAAACTACAGAATTAAATCATTTAATTCAGTTAGTATTAATCAGTTAATCAGTTTTATATCATTTTCTGAGATCTGTCGTTGAACATGGTAATGTTTTATGTATGTTTTAAATGGGCAAATAAAAAAAAAAAAAACAATTGTTTAAAAAGTATGTTCCATGAATATTTTATAATTGAGTATTTTCTTACATCAAATTCAATACATTTTTTATATTGAAACGTTGCAATCGTCATCTATATAGTTTAATGATTAACGTCATTTTTATGCGCCTGTGTACTTCATGTTCCACTTCTGAATGCCATTCTGTGGTAGTTGTTGCTTTTAACTAATTCTTATAGTATGCATCAGTGGCATATCCTAGGAAATGCTTAACATTCTACACATTGTATTCTGCAAGATAGCTGAAATCAATATAAATGTAGTCCACTAGAAAACTGCAACAATATTTATATTCGAAGTAATATTCATTTCTAGAAAACATGATTCCTTTTAAAACATGTTTCTTTTCTTATGCATAAATTTCTTAAAATGCATTAAAACCCTTAATCAATATAATTATCCTTAATAAATAATTAAAATGAATTTATTCATCCTCTTTTTTGACTTTCAGTCATTTTTGATATCTAAACTACTCTATCCTGACAACGACATAAAAGTCAGCTATGGGAATGAAATCATTAACAGTGGATCTATTTGCGTAGCTATATATCAACCAGTTGATGCATCTGTGAAATATGCTCAACGTTAGCTTTTATTAGAGGTTTACATGACAGGCAACTATATCTTCAATAGTGCCGTCATCATTTCATATCGTTCAGCTACAAGGCGGTATTTGAGTTGCGTCACCTTAACTGCAATAGCTTCAGGGGCACATAATGGCAGACGACATTCTAGTTAACTCCTCCGTTAAGAATACACAGAGTAATCTTAGAGCAGTGCGGTTCTGCCGATGCGCTGTCATAGGATGCCAGGAATCTTCTCCAAGAGAGCATCATGTTACATCTAAGCACGAGCCTTTGAACTAATAACTATGCATCATTAAAGTAATGGAGTGTAGCTTAGATTTATGTCTCGTTAATGGTAGTACTGAACTACGGAATTAAATCATTTAATTCAGTTGGTATTAATCAGTCTATTGTAAAATTTCTGAGATCTTTCGTTGAATATGGTTTTTTGTATGTTTTAAATGAGTAAATAAAAAATAGCAATTGTTTAAAAAGTATGTTTCATGAATATTTAATAGAGTATTTTCTTGCATCAAATTGAATGCATTTTTGTATGGAAATTGTGTAATCATCAGTGGAAGTTTAATGATTATAACATTATTTTTAAACATCGGTGAGCGATGGGGGCTTTTAGGGATAATGGTCTGAATTTGATTTTAATTTGGCATAAAACCTTAAAAACTCCCAAGAGGCAACAGGACTAATGAGTTAAGATTCTTACACATGCTGTCTGGATGGTCATAGAATTTCATTTTTAAAAGCAGTGACTGAAACGAAGGATTCGAACCTGTTCTATTCTGCACTTTAAATGCGTAGATTGCTAATTAATAGAATAAACCACCAGCGCGTTTTACAAATATTCTATTTCATAAGATAACATTGAGATAAATAAAGAGAAATTAATCATTCACTATGAAAATATTAATAAGTTGAACAATCATAATGGAGTTCTGTTGGACGTGTTCTAATACTCGGTGCCACATGTTTCGAATTCGACTCCGAACGGCGCCATGAATGCTTGTCGAGTTCGGAATCTTATGTTAAACCGTAGGTGGTCTACTATGATTGTGGATTGTTGAGTGTAGGGCTGACAACTCCACCACTTTAAAATAAAACATCTCATATCTCGAAATCTATCAGCAGGCAGAAGGACATGGTGAACCATAGAGGCTGTTATAAAAATGAAGAAGAAAAATAAATCATATCACATGGAACTTAAATAGCCAACAAAGAGATCTTTAATTGATCGTTTTCAATTCGCTTGAAATCTTTCTTTTTGAAACTTGTGATTTGAATTGATTTAATCCTTGCATATCATTCCAATTAGAACAACCATGGCCGAATACAGCATGATTATCTTCAAATAGCTCATAAGACATTTTAATCTAACCCTTTGTTTTTTGCAATGCAATTATTTCATATGCATTGGGAAGGCATAATATATGGAATGTCTTTGGGAATTTGCTTAACTTTTTTAATCTTGAGATATTGAAAAATTCTGACAATTCATGTCTTGTAGAGATAGATAAGCTTACATCAAAGCAGCTTATAAATAGAAAGAACTTGAAAAGAGAAAATAATTTTAAAGTTCTTTTATTTATAATTCTAACCAGAAGTGGAAATAGAAAAAAAAAATCCTTTCAAAACTTTTCTCATATGCATCGATATTTAAACACATTCATTTTTCTAAAATAAGAAGCAAGACTGAAAACGAAAAGCTATTTAGTCATGCCAGAAATTCGCGAAGTGCGTCCATTTTATTTTCTTTAAGTGCATGAAGGGATTTTTTTCAGAAGTATCAGACTCCACTTATAAAATTTTCTGTAAATATTCGAGCTGAATGTAGAACCATCACGTTTTTCGCTGAGTTTTCGATTTCGGCTTTTACATCATTACGTGATTTTTAAGCAGTTTAGAATTTACCTTTTCGTCTTTCCCCATATTTGATTCTAAACTTTTTGTCTTTCGGAGCTGAATATATCATGGGTGGATTCTCTTTTATGTTTTCTCAAGGATTACATACTTCCCGATACTATCCATTAACGACTTTTTAAAAGCTTTTAAAGGGTGCACACAATTTATGCAGCAGAGAAATAAAAATTTGCTTCTTTTTGATTTCACCTTATATTTAAAATAACCAAGTTTACTTCGCAGATTTGTTTTTCATTGTGCTGTATTTTCATTGTTGAAAAGAATATAATTGTGAGATAATATTTGGGAAATTTTAAGAATTGAATTACATTTGTGTGTAAAGTTTTTTTCATTACATTAAATGTATAACTAAACCTCTTTTTTATGGAAGAGATTTCAAAATAATTCCCTTGAGTAAATTTTATTCGTTTTTATTTGTCCAATAAATTCTATTTTAAGCAAAAAATTGTAATTAAAAATTTGAATTAATTTTTGGGAATTGCGTTCTTATTACAAAAAGTGTGATTTTTTTAATTGGTTTTTATGTGAATTACTTCATAAAAAATAGTTCACAAATTATTTCAATTTTTCACAAATTATTTCCGTTTTGAAATTATTTCAGTTATCAAATTATTTCAATTACAATTCAAAATTATCAATTACAATTCACAAATTTCAATTTCAATTCACAAATTATTTCAATTACAATTCACTAATTTTTTTTCAATTCACAAATTATTTAAAAATTATTTTATTTTAAAAAGAACAACCGTAATTGTAACTGTAACCAATTGTAATTCAAAACAAAATTTGAGAATTGTGTTACGATTTCAATAAAGAAAATTCCATATTCACCGGATGGTCATGTCTCGGAATCTGCTTGTGAGCAGACTGCCATGGTCCAACATGGACTGTTGTGCCAGGGAGTTATTTAGTTAATCAAAATAAACAATGATCGGATTTGGCTAATGATTTAAAATATAAAAAAATTTTTACATCTATTTCCCTGCAAAATGTAGTATAAGCTGATTTTGTAGTAGTTGCTGCTTTTAATAAATTCTTAAAGTAAGCTTCCGTGGCACACACTACGGAAAAAAGTAATATTCTACATGAACTGTATTTTGCGAGTAAATGACCTCAAATCTAAATGCAGTTCACTAGAAAACGTCAACAATATTTATATTCGAAATGATATTCATTTCTAGAAAACATGATTCATATTAAAAGATGTTTCTTTTCTTATGCATAAATTTCTTAAATGCATTAAAACCCTTAATCCATACAATTATCCTTAGTAAATAATTAAAAATTAATTTATATTTCCACTTTTAGCCTTCCAGTAGTTTTGGATATTCAAACTGTGTTACCATGACAACAACATAAAAACTAGCTATGTGAATGAAATTCTTAAAATTGAATCTCTAGTGTAGCTATATCAACCAGTTGATGCCTCTGTAAAATGTGTTCAACGTTAGCTTTTATGAGAAGTTTGCATTCATTGTAAACCATATCATCAGTATTGCAGTCCTCATTTCATATCGGCGGTATCAGTTTCGTCACCTTAACTGCAATAGCTTTAGGGGCACAGAATGGCAGACGGCATTCTAGTTAACTCCTCCGTTAAGTATGCACAGAGTAATCTTAGAGCAGTGCGGTTCTGCCGATACGCTGTCACAGGAGGCCAGTGAGCTTCTCCAAGAGAGCATCATGTTATCTAAGCAGGAGCCTTTGAACTAATAACTTTGCATCATTAAAGTAATGGAGTGTAGCTTAGATTTATGTCCCCTTAATGGTAGTGTTGCAAACTACGAATTAAATCATTTAATTCAGTTGGTATTAATCAGTCCATTCTATAATTTTCTGAGATCTTTCGTTGAACATGGCAATGTTTTATGTATGTTTAAAATCAGTAAGTAAAAAAGCAAATGTTTAATATATAAATACCATGAACGTACATTTACGTAAATCAAATTAAATACATTTTTGTATTGAAATGTTGCAATCATCAATAAGAGTTTAACGATTATCATCCTTTTTATACATCAGTGAACCTCAGGTTCGACTTATGATTGCCATGAACTGTTCAACGATGAGGGATTGGGACTTTTATGGGTAATGGTCCCTCATTTGTGTTTTGTTTGGCATGAAACCTGGAAAACTCCCACTGGGCAACCGGACTGTTGAGTTGAGACAATTAAATATGCTGTCACGGTGGTGATCGAATCTCATTTCTGAAAGCAGTGACTGAAGCAGATGGAGAATTCGAACCTGTTCTATCCTGTAGGATCCTTTTTAGATTACTAACTAATGAATTAAACCATTATTATTTACGGTGTGTCACAAATGCTCTACGGCATATGATAACAGTGAGATAAATAAAGGGAAATTGATCATTCATTATAAAAATATTAATAAGTTGAACAACCATTATAACAAAATTATGGAGACCCTTTCAGTACAAGATAGCTAAGACTGTTAAAATCGAACTATGAAATGAAAGGTAAATTGCAAGTACTATATGGAAGTTGTTGTAGTGTCTAATTCTCTGTGGGCAACGGGCGTACCGGTTACGGAGTTCCTGTGTGGTTTTAAGAACCACGATACCTCCATATCTTAATTTAGTTAGAAAATTTGCACAAAATGAAGTTGCTTGAATTTGAGAATATTAATAAATAAAAGATTAAAACTATAGAAATTTAGGAAAACATCTCTTCCTTGAGAACAATTAAAGCAAGAGATCAAAAAAGCTAAAGCTATCGGTACAATTAGGTCTAATTCTCTGTATCCTGCAGTGCGAGATGAACATCCCATGTGTAGTCTACTCATGGATGGTGGGAAAGAAGCAGCTTCTGTTTCCGTAGGTAGAAGTCTGACTTGGCTTCGTGTCGATGAAGAAGGAAAGCTGTGCCTTCCGGTAGTGCTTTTATTAGGAACTACCTCGCATTTGTGTATCGTATGGGAGAAAATATGAAAGACTCTCATCAAGTAGTCTGAATAATGAGCTAATTTGCTCAATATCCCAAATACCATCGAGTCTCCTAGTTTTTTGTAACATTGTCTACAACAGACGTCAGTGGAATGAACCTCAGCCATTCCACAATAATTAAACAATATTTAATATTTTATTTAAAAACATTTAATTGTCATGAGTCACATGTAAAAAGAGAAGTATTAAAAAATAATTTGATTTTGATCTAATTGTAAAAAAATTATACAATTTGCTCATCAGAAAGTAATTATTAGCAGCTTTTAATTTGAAATAAAATTTATATTTATCGGAAAAGTATTTAGTGCTTTTTGGTTAGCTTTTCAATGAATTTCCATTTGTAAGAAACATATCAATACATTTTACAATTTGAGAAATAATAGCATATTAAAAACATGCACATTATATTTTAAATATTATCCAATAAAGATGGAATTTATGTACAACCTATTTCACGATAAAACAGGAATTACTTTTTCTATTTAATTTTCGTGTAAGTAATTTATCAAATTTCACTTCTAAAGGTTGAGCATATTAAAAACACGAAACGTTACATTCCAGCTATTATCAGATAACGATGGAATTCTTATTCAATCTATTCCCTGAGTAACTGCGTGGTACCTGTAGAAAATTAATATCTAATATTTAAATCTCCTGTTTATGCCTGCGATATCATGCAATATATCAGGGAAACAAATTTGACTCGTCTGGTTAGGATGGAACGAAGGGATGGTTATTAGGAGTAGTTCAGAAGAGGATAATCACCATTAAGTATATTTCTATCGAAGTAGTTGGGTTAAGAGGAGGTTTTAGAAGTATGATGAGGTTTTCGAATGATGATTTCAATACGTAAATTCTCATTTTAGTGCTTTGAACTTTATTTTGAGGTAATAAGCGATTTGTTTTAATATTTCAAGCGATTGTTTTAATATTTTTTTAATATTTCAAAATACAAGAAATACGTAAAATTAAACTACTTAAAATTTTAATGACACTGAAATATATGTGTGCGTTTATTATTTTTTATTTTAATGTAATGCAATTGAACAATAATTAAAATGTGTGAAGAACTGAGGACTAAACAATTACTATATTATATTAACTTATTCAAGTATTATAATAACTATTCAAGTAATAAATAATAATATTAGATATACAATTAATATTTTTAATTAAATGGTACACTATTATTCCCTATATTTTTTAAAGATGATTTTGAAGTTGAATACTTTTTAGATAACATACCTTTCCTTGTCTTTTATACTTTCTGAGAACGCGGCATCTGCCACGAAACTGAAACACAAAATAAAACAGTCACAATCCAAATAGTTATAATAATAGTGAAGGAAGTTCATGAGTGGACAAAGAAGACATTTCTGCCGGATCTTTTCATTAGAATGAGTTGCAATCAAGGCTCACGAAATCTGCATCCCGCCAAATAAACAAGCACTTGTGTCTGAATGAAATCCAGAGGAGAACTCTCCGAACAGAGTTCCCCCGCTCCTTTGCAATGCCCGGCCTTCTTTGTTCGCAAACGTTCAACATTGCGTTGGGACTCATTCAACAATGAGCGCAATTCTCGCCGCCGAGTTCTGGGAGATGGCGAGGGTGGTCTTCCGTCATGTCGCCCGCAAATTGAATTTGTTAGCGTTAATAATTCAATTTAATCCATCGAATCTGCTTGTAATCCGAAGGCAGCTAAAGTGAATGTAATTATTACTGCATGGAAGATACGTTAGCATTATAGCATTTAATTTTGTTCTTTGATTAAAAGAATCGTTGAAAATATAGTTTAATGTCACTGGTGTGGTTGTAGATCAATGTGACTTTTTATAGAAATATATTCAGATTCATAAGTCCTGGAAAAGATTATAATGATCTTGTTCTAAAGTATTATGAGACCTAATCAGTAATAGTTATTGAAATTGTACAATGAAATTAGATTTAAATTTTTATATTTTCTTCTTCTTCATTGCCGCTAAAATAAATAAAATTTAGTTAATTAATTAAATATAATATTCAGTACTAAAAACATGTTATATATTGATAACTAACTAAATCCCTGGCACTTCAACCCATTTCAGGCCAAGGCTTTCTGCCTATTGACAGGTTTCGAGACAGATGCTTTTTTACGAGGTAAAATTGTCAACTCTACACCCAATGCTCTACAGTCATATTAGGCCGGAACCAATGGTTTAAAACGCTTCCGAACCTCTGCAAATGACGATGGGCATCTGCCTACTGGCAGATATGGAGACAAATGTTTTTGTTTTTTTACATGGAATAGTTATCAGATCTACTGCTCACATTCTACAGCTATATTATAAAGGGACCTATGATTTAAAGTGGTTTTCAAATCACTGCAAAGATCCATGACACCACTGATACTCGAACCCAAAAACCTGTGGCAGCTAGCGCCAGACCATTAGCAATATTATGTGTAAAAATTAATAAACAAATATTGTTGAGTTTTTTTTTTAACGAAAAATCATTATTTAATGTCATAAAATATATATTTTATATTTTTGTCATATATATTATACATACAATTAATATTTATGTTTAAACTGAAAATTATAATTCTGTCTACTTTTAACGATGATGTTTAAGTTGAGTTCTTTTTAGATAACATACATTTCCTTGCGGGAATTTATTCTTTTATACTTCCTTAACATTCTGTATCTTCCACGAAAACTGATTCATAAAGTAAAACAATCACAATCCAAATAGTTTTACTAATATTTAAGGACGTTTATTAGTGGACAAAGCAGGCCAACAGACATTTCGGCGGATCTTTCTCATTAGCATAAGTGCTGTAATCAAGGCTCACGAAAAAAAAAAAAAAAAATCTGCATCCCGCCAAATAAACAAGCACCTGTGTCTGAATGAAGAGGAGAAGTCGTCGAACAGAGTTCCCCGCTCCTTTTGAATGGCCGGCGTTCTTTGTTCGCAGACGTTCAACGATGCGTTCGGACTCGTTCAATGATGAGCGGAATTCTCGCCGCCGAGTTCTGGGAGGTTGCGATGGCGGTCTGGGTCCGTCATGTCGCCCGTAAATTGAATTGGTTGGCGTTAACAATTCCATTTGATCCATCGAATCTGCTTGTAATTTGTAAGCAGCTAAAGTGAATAGAATTATTACTACAAGGAAGATACGTTAGCTTTATAGCATTTAATATTGCTCGTGAGTTAAATGTATCATTGAAAGTGTGTTTACGTATCAGTGGTGTGGTTGTTTAACAACGCGATCTCTTATAGAAATATATTCTGATTCATAAGTACTGGAAATAAATGCAATGGTATGGTTTATAATGTATTATGAGTGCTAGGTAGTAATAGATATTGCCATTGTAAAATGAAATGTTATTTAGATTTTTATACGTTATACGGCTGTGCTATATTACTACAATTGAGCTACAATACATTACATACATACAATACTACATACTGCAATTGGAACCGAACACTACAAGGGTAATGCATTGAATTTCACAACCTCCTTTCTTTGAATTTAACAGCACTTTCTGGTCAACGAAATTAACGTGCTCGTTCTTGATAAAGAAATGGTTCGTTTTTAGTTTAGTGTGGTTTTCTTTTCAGGGCTTCTAACTAAACTCTGTAATTTTTGCAACTTGGCACGCTAACCATCATGATGCTCTAGATAATCAACTTCTTCTTCATTAACCCAACGGCCCCAATATAGACCAAGGCCGTTTGCCTAATGGCAGATTTCGAGAGAGCAGATTATTTTTTACGGGTTAATGTTGTCAGCTCTAAGTCCAACGCTCTACAGTCATATTTTGACCCCTACCAACGATTTAAAGTGGATACCGGATAACTACAAACATCCTTAGCACCACAGGGATACGAACCCAAAACCGATGTCCCTGAGCACCAGATATCGTTTACACCTAAACTTAAATTATATAAAATATTTAAATTACATTTTAATAATGATTGCAAATTTGAACTTTAATTTTTTGATTGTCTTTGTACTCGTATCACTTAAATAGGAATAAAAGTCCATACAAGTCCAAGTCCAAGTCCAGAACGTTAGCAATATTATGTATAAAAATTAATAAGCAATTATTGCTGAGTTTTTTAAACTAAAAATCACTATTTAAATTATAATATATTCACTTGGTTATATAATATATTTACTATATAAAATTATAATATATATACTTGGTATTTTTGAATATATCAAAAATTTTTTTTTTTATATAAATTGTAAACTATTATTCCATCTATTCTTTAATGATAATTTTTAAGTTGAGTTCTTTTTAGATAACATACATTTCCTTAAGGGAACTTATCCTTTTATACTTAGTGAACATGCTGTATCTTCCATGAAACAGATCCATAAAATAAAACAATAACAATCCAAATAGTTATTTTAATATTTAAGGACGTTCATGAGTGGACAAAGCAGACATTTCTGCCGGATCTTTCTCATTAGCATAAGCTGTAATCAAAGCTTACGAAGTTTGCATTCCGCCAAATGAACAAACCCTTGTGTCTGAATGAAATCCAGAGGAGAACTCGTCGAACAGACTTCCCCGCTCCTTTGGAATGCCCGGCGTTCTTTTGTTCGCGAACGTTCAACGATGCGTTCGGATTCGTTCAATAATGAGCGGAATGCTCGCCGCCGAGTTCTGGGAGATGGCGATGGTAGTCTGGGTCCGTGATGTCTCCCGGAAATTGAATTTGTTGGTGTTAATAATTCCATTTAGTCCATCGAATCTGCTCGTAATCTGCATGCAGCCAAAATGAATAGAATTATTACTACAAGGAAGATACGTTAGCATTATAGCATTTAATTTTGTTCGTGTGTTATGAGTATCATTAAAAATATATTTAAATATCTCTGATGTGGTTCTTTATTAATGCGATTTTTTATAGAAACATATTCAGATTTATAAGTATCGAAAAATTATTACAATGATCTGGTTTCTAATGTATTATGTGCTAATCAGTAATAGTTATTGCCATTGTACAATGAAATGAAATTTAGATTTTTATACGTTCTTTATATGGCTCTGCTATATTAGTACAATTAAGCAACAATACATTGTACCACTACAATTTGAGACGAACCCAACAATGGGCGATATATGAAAGTTCAAATCCTATTCACCTTAGATTGAGCGACTTTCTGGCCAACGGATTTAACATGTGCATTTTTGATAAAGAAATGGACATTTTAGTTTGGCTTTCCTTTCGGGGTTTCGAACTAAGCTCTGCAATATTTGAAACTTAGTACGATATCTACCAATATGCTCCAAATTATCAACATCCTCTTTTAAAGTATCCCAACCACCTCATGCTGGGCCACAGCCGTCTATTTACTGGTAGATTTCTAAATGAAACTATATTTTAAAGATGTTTTCTTTTTTTATAGGGTAGGATTGACAGCCCTGCTCCCAAAGCTCTATAGTCTTATTAGATGGGGCCCACTGCTTAAAGTGGATTCCTTTTAAACAATGTGGGTCTCTTTTAAACCAAAAAGAAGAAGGCACTGAGCACCAAAGTCTTGGCAATATTACGTATAAAAGTTAATAAACAATTTTGAGTTTTTTAAAATTAAAATTCCTGTTTAAAATCATAAAATATATACATTTATTTTTGCTTAATTTTATCAAACATACAAATCATATTTGTATTTAAACGGTAAACTATTATTCCGTCTATTCTTTAACGATGAGTTTTAAGATAACACTTTTAGATAATATTTTAGTTTAACTTTGCGGTACTTATTCTTTTACACGTATTGAACACGCTGTATTTTTCACGAAACATCTTTTCCTTTCTTTTTTTGATTGAATTTTTCACCATAAAATAAAACAATCACAATCCAAATAGTTATAACAATATTTAAGCCCGTTCATGAGTGGACAAAGCAGACATTTCTGCCGGATCTTTCTCGTTGGCGTAAGTGCTGTAATCAAGGCTCCCGAAATTTGCATCCTGCCAAATGAACAAACACTTGTGTTTGAATGAAATCCAGAGGAGAACAGAGTTCCTCGCTCCTTTAAGGAATGCCCGGCATTCTTTTGTTCGCCGACGTTCAGCAATGCTTTTAGACTCGTTCAATAATGAGCGCAATTTAGCTGCCGAGTTCTGGGAGATGGCGATGGTGGTCTGGGTCCATGATGCCGACCGTAAATTGAATGTGTCAGCATTTATAATTCCACTAATTCATTGCCGCAACAGCCCCATGCCCATACTTTTTTTTTTTTTTACAGCGTAGGGCTGTCAACCTTACACCCAACATTCTACAGTCATATTAGACTGAGACGTATGTTTTAAAGTGGATTCCGAATTTTTACAAACATACATGGACCCACAGGGACTTGAACACGAAACCTGTAGCACCTAGCGGCAGAGCTTTAGAAATATTTTATGTAAAAGTTAATATACAATTATTGTTAATTTTTTTTAATTAAAAATTCTACTTAAAATCGTAAAATATATATTTTGTATTTTTTAAATATATAAAACATACAATTAATATTTTTATTTAACTGGTAAATTGTTATTCCGAGTATTCTTTGACGGTGATTTTTAAGTTGAGTTCTCTTTTAATTAACATACATTTCCTTTGGTTTGATTAGGCTTGGTTTATCGCTCTACGGTAATTTTTTGCACACTTTAGGTAATCCTACCGGTACCTACAGTTTAATGTGGATTCCGAACAACTAACAAACATCCATGCCACCTCCAGGATTCGAATCTGAAACCTGTACTACCAATGGCGAAGGCAAGTCATTTTATACATACTGGATAGAAAATCACTATATAAGATCATAAATAACATACTTTTTATTTTTTTAATACATCAAACATACAATTAATATTTTTATGTAGCTCTACATTATTATTCCGTCTATTCTTTAATGGTGATTTTAAAGTTGAGTTCTTTTTTTAGATAACATACATTTCCCTTCTGGAACTTATTTTTTTATTCATACTGAATACGCTGTATCTTCCACGACACTCATACACAAAATAAAAACAACAACAATCCAAATAGTTAGAATAATATTTAAGGACGTTCATGAGTGGACAAAGCAAGCTAGCAGAACTTTCAGCGGGATCTTTCTCATTAGCATAAGCTGTAATCAAGGCTTGCGCAATCTGCATACCGTCAAATAAACAAACACTTGTCTTAGAATGAAATCCAGAGGAGAACTCGCCGAACAGAGTTCCCCTGTCCTTTGAATGCCCGGCGTTCTTTGTTCAACAATGCGTTCGGACTCATTCAATAATGAGCGCAATTCTGGCTACCAAGTACTGGGAGATGGAGATGGTGGTCTGGGTCTGTGATGTCGCCCGTGAACTGAATTGGTTAGCGTTAATAATTCCATTTAATCCATTGAATCTGCTTGTAATCTGCAGGCAGCTAAAGTGAATTACTACAAGGAAGATACGTTAGCATTATAACATTTAATTTTGTTCGTGGGTTAAGAGTATCATTGAATATATATATATATATAAATATCACTGTTGTGGTTGTTTATCAATGCGATATTTCATAGAAACATATTCGGATTCATAAATTCTGGAAATGATTACAATGAATTTGTTTGTAATGCATTATGAGTGTTAATCAGTAATAGTTATTGCCATTGTACAATTAAATGAAATGAGATTTAGATTTTCATACGTTCTTCTTTTTAGCACGTCATATGTATTGTAGCTCTGTTGTAGTAATATAGCGGAGTCATATTACTACAATTGAGTTACAATACATTGTACTACTACAATTAGAAACGAACACTACTACAATGGGGGGCACATGGATGCCCATATCCTCTTTATTTGAATTCAACAACAGGACTTTCTGGCCAACGGATATAATGTGTTCATTCTTAGTAAAGAAATGGACATTTTAGTTTGGCTTTCTAATCAGGGCTTCGAACTAAGCTGTATCATTTTGAAAACTTAGCACGCTATCCAACAAGATGCTCCAGATCATCAAATTCTACTTCTTCATTGGCTCAACAGTCCCTTGATGGCCAATGAAGAAGCCCAATCTCCTGCCTACTGGCAGTTTTAGAGGCAGAAGATGGGTTTTTTTACGGTATAATGTTGTGAGCTGTACGCCTAACGCTCTGCAGTTATATCGGACAGGGCCCTACGGTTTAAAGTAGATTCTGAACCACTACCAACATCAACCGCACCGCCGGGACTCGAACACGAAATTGGGGCACCAAGTGCAACAACGCTGGCAATATTATGTTTAAAAGTTAAAAAACAATTATTGTTGATTTTTTCTAAACTAATCTTTTTTTTTTTTTTTTTTTTTTTTTTTTTTAACTTAAGCCCTATTTAAAAACATAAAAAAATATACATTATATTTTTGTTTAATATATCAAACATACAAAAATATTTTTATTTAAACGATTAACTATTATTCCGTCTATTCTTTAATGATGATTTCTTTTTAGATAACATACATTTCCTTGAGGGAACTTATCCTTTTATACTTAGTGAACATGCTGTATCTTCCACGAAACTGAACCATAAAGCAAAACAATAACAACCGAAATAGTTATAATAATATTTAAGGACGTTCATGAGTGGACAAAGAGGGCCACAGATTTCTGGCGGATCTTTCTCATTAGCATAAGCTGTCATCAAGGCTCAATCAATTTGCATGCCGCCAAATAAACAGACACTTGTGTCTGAATGAAATCCAGAGGAGAACTTGCCGAACAGAGTTCCCCGCTCCTTTGGAATGCCCTTCGTTCTTTGTTCGCAAACGTTCGACAATGCGATCGGACTCGTTCAATGATGAGCGCCATTCTCGCTGCCGAGTTCTGGGAGATGTCGAGGGTGGTCTGGGTCCGTCATGTCGCCCGAAAATTGAATTTGTTAGCGTTAATAATTCCATTTAATTCATCGAATCTTCTCGTAATCTGCAGGCAACCTAAAGTGAATGTAATTATTACTACAAGGGAGATACGTTAGCATTATAGACTTTAATTTTGTTCGTGGGTTATGAGTATCATTGAAAATGTATTTCATTATCACTGGTGTGGTTATTTATGAATGCGATCTTTTATATAAACATTCTGGTTTGTAAGTGCTGGAATTGATTGCAATGATTTGTTTTCTAATGTATTATGAGTGCTAAACATTAATACTTATTGTACCATTGTACAATGAAATGAGATTTAAATTTTTATACGTTCTTTTTTCTGCATTGGCGCTGAAATTAAATAAAATAAAGTTAATTAGTAGCAATTAAGTATAGTAATCCAACTAGAATTGTCGTTTTCTACACCACTTGGTTAAAAGAGATTGGTTCTGACAAATGGCACGAGAATGGAATTGGATAAAACAAATATCTAAAACTGAAAAACTGGTTCAGGTAAAGCAGATGCATCCATGGTATTTAAAATTGATGATTAAGATTTATCATTGTACGAAAAATAATTACGTCCACAAAATTCATAGGATTATTAATTCCAATGGGGCCTAATGGCCGAGTGACTAGCGCTCTGGTGCTCGGTGCCCCAGGTTTTGGTTCGAGTTACAGCTGTGCCATGGATGATTGTAGTGGTTCGGAACCTACTTTAAAAAGTATGTCCTGGTCTACTATGGCCCTAGAGAATTGAGCGTAGATCTCACAACCTTATTCAGTAAAAAAAAAAACATCTTCTGTCTAGAAATCTGCCAGAAAGCAGACGGCCTTGGCACACCATGGGGTGTTGCGCCACTGATGATGATGATGATATTAGTACTAATGCCATATACAATCCATTAATGGGTATATTAGATATCGGAAAGAAATTTTAGTTACTCATAGAACTAATATTTTTTAGCACATGGTATTGTATAGTTGGTATATGGTATTGTAATACTCATTTCTAAAAACAGCTTGCGACCTGATGTCCAATTGGCTAGATCTCTGGCCTTTGGTACTAAAGGCTTCAGGTTCTAATCCTGGCTAAGGCTATGGATGTTTGTTTGGAAAAATAAATAAGTTTTTGGAGAATGGTTTGGAATCCACGTTAAACTGTAGGTCCCGGTCTAATTGCCATGAAGTATACAAAAAGTGACCGTAGAGCAACAAAACCAAACTAAAGACAACTTATTTATTTATATCAGGCCTTTTCTATCTATGCATAAAAGTAATTTATGTTAAACAGCCTTAATAAAAATCAGTTTATTTTAAAAATAAAGAAAATATTCCGTGTTTTTACTCATTCTGAAACATAGAAACGCAAGTATTCCGCTATTTGTAATAACGTAAAACTCAAGAGTTTACACTCGTCACCATTCCAGAATAATACATAAAGTTGCTCGGGATTAAATCCGTCAAACATTGCGAGTTCTTAAACGAACTGCACAGCGTGTTTGAACAATTTCCGAATACCTTTCGGGCGATGGAAACTGCGAGAAATGTCAGTCCGCGGCATCCTGGAAGTATGCAAATCAATTTGCGAATCTCTTCAGCGGGAGAAAGTATTGTTTTACTAACCATTCGGTCCTGTCTTATTTAAAGCTTTTGGAGACCGAGGTTATTCTAGTCGGTACTGAAGAAGATTTAATGCATCCACAGGACAATTCAGGATGAATTTTTAGGTTGGAAGACAGTTTTAATTATATATTTCAGCAATATGACACCAAATTTTATAATACTTAATTGATTCATGTAACAATTAAGACTTAGTAAATGAATATATTAAAGTTTTTCATTTTCTTTTTTGAACTATATTTTGTTATTAAGTACATTTTTTTTTATTTGAAACTTCTGTTGATGTAAAACTGGAAGACATGAGCCGACGTTGCACACTTATAGTGAATGAAACGTTTTAATTTTTGGTAAATTTTATTAAGGAAATTATCTATACAGAATTAAAGGTTTGATATTTTCGACAACTCGTTTTAAATTAAATAAATTGTCTAAATACAACAGATTGGTATAATTTCTGTATTTAGACAATTCCTTTAAAATTATAAAAAAATCTATATTTTAAAAATAATGTTTGTAATATATAAAAATAATATTTATATATTATGTAATTACTTTTAATTAAATAGAAACCTTATTCCTTTACTGCCATCAAATTTTCTCTGCACCAGATGTCATCCTTCTTAGAAAGTGACTGGCGTAATATATAAATATTTAAATATTATTTTATGTATTGTAAATATTATTATAAAGCATACAATTATAATACATAAATAAGAGTTTTTGTCTAAGAATTTCTAGTTACAAGATAACAAATTCAGACAAAAAAAAAAAATGAACTATACGGAGCTATAATGTTAAGTTACATAGCATAATACACGCATGCATGCATACATCCATCCATTTATATATAAATAGATGTAAAAATATAAGAATATGCGAGTCCACTTCTCATAATCTAAACATTTTACTTGCTTAACATTTTAAATTGTGAGATGTTAAAAAAATAACTACTATTCATGTCTTTGAAACATAGCTAAGCTCTCAAGATATGAGCTTATAAATTGAAGAACTTGAAAAGAGAAAGGAATTTTAAAGCTATTTTTTTTATAATTCTAACCAGAAGTGGAAATAGAAAAACAATCTTTTCAAAACTTTTCTCATATGCGTCGATATTTAAACACATCCATTTTTCTAAACTAAGAAGCAAGACTGAAAAAAAAAACTACTTAGTCATACCAAAAATTTGCAAAGTGCGTCCATTTTCTTTTCTTTTAGTGCCCGAAGAAAATGTTTTTTAGAAGTATCGGACTCCACTTACAAAACTTTTTATAAATATTCCGAGCTGAATGCAGGACCATCACGTTTTTCGCAGAGTTTTTTCGATTTCGGCTTTTACATCATTACGTGATTTTTAAGCAGTTTAGAATTTACTTTTCGTCTTTCCCCATATTTGATTCTAAACTTTCGAAGCTGAATATTTCATGGATGGATTTTCTTTTTTTATGTTTCTGAAGGATTACGTACTTCTCGATCCTATCCAATAACGACTTTTTAAAAGCTTTTAAAAGGGTGCACACAATGTATGCAGCAGAGAAATAAAAATCTGCTTCTTTTTGATTTATCTTTATGTTTAAAATTAACAAGTTTATTTCGTAGTTTTGTTTTCCTTGTGGTGTATTTTCATTGCTGAAATGAATAACATTGTGAGATAACATTCGGGGAATTTTTAAGAATTGAGTTACATTTATGTTGAAAGTTTTTTCCATTATATTAAAGGTATACCTAAACGACTTTTTGATGGAATTTTTTTGAAGGGATTTGGAATTTTAAAATAATTCTTTTGGTGCAAATTTTATTAATTTTTAGTTGTCAAATAAATTATAATTTTGGAAAAAATTGTAATTCACAAAACTCTGAAATTAATTGAGAATTAAGTTCTTATTTCAATAAAGTAATTCTATATTTACCAAATTATATAATTGAATGTGTATTAATGTTGATAAAATAAAAAAGCAACACTTGCCGCTGGTTTTTTTCCTTGTACATCGATAATTCTCGAGATCCAATTATGTATACCAAGAACAACCTTAATTGTAACCGTAACCAATTGTAATTCAAAACCCTTTGAATAATTAAATTTTCAAAGTAAATTTATACTTCACAATTACAAAACAATGCTCGGAACTGAAGAAGTACTCAAAATGATTAATTTTATTGTATTTCAAAAGCGTTTTAAATATAAAAATGGACAAGTTCTTATCAGATCGTAACCAATTGTAATTAAAAAGTTTGTTTAAGTAACTTAGTAGTTAAAAAGTAGTTAGTGTTAGTTTTTAGCACAAAATTCATGTATTGAGTTAACGTAATTTAATTATGTATCTCAGTTATTCTATTTCGTAATTCATCGTTCCACAAAAATATTTTATTATTTTTCGTACAATTTACTTTCAATGTAATCTAAATAAACTGTGATCGGATTTGGTCGCGTGCAGTAGTCTGAAACCCATTATTTGAAATATACGATGTTTTCACATTTATTTTAGTGAAAAATGTCTTAACTAATTCTGTGGTAGTTGCTGCTTTTAATAAATTCTTATAGTAAACCTCCCAACCTTGGAAATCTAAATACTCTACATACATTCTGTAAGAGTAAATGACTTCAAATCTAAATGCAGTCCACTAGAAAAAGGCAAACAATATTTATATTTGAAGTGATATTCCTTTCTACATGATTCATTTTAAAATATGTTTCTCTTCTTATACATAAAATTTTTTAATGCAATAATACTCTTAATCAATACAATTATTCTTAATAAATAATTAAAAATTAAATTATTCATCCACTTTTGGCCTTCAAGTCGTTTTAGATATCTAAATTGCGTTACTATGACAACGACATAAAAACCAGCCATGTGAATGAACTTATTAAGATTCGATCTCTTTGTGTATCTAGTTAACCAGTTGATGCATCTGTGAAATATGCTCAACGTTAGCTTTATCAGAGGTTTACATGAATGGTAGCTATATCTTCAATATTGCCGTCCTCATTTCATATCTCTGAGCTACAAGGCTGTATTAGTTTCGTCACCTTAACTGCAATAGCCTTAGGGGCACCTAATGGCAGACGACATTCTAGTTAACTCCTCCGTTAAGTATACACAAAGTCATTTCAGAGCAGTGCGGTTCTGCCGATGCGCTGTCACAGGATGCCAGCGAGCTTCTCCAAGAGAGCATCATGTTATCTGAGCACGAGCCTTTGAACTAATAACTATACATCATTAAAGTAATGGAGTGTAGTTTGGATTTATTTCCCGTTAATGGTTTGTATTGTAAACTGCGGAATTAAATCATTTAATTCAGTGGGAATTAATCAGTCCATTCTATAATTTTCTGAGACCTTTCATTGACCATAGTAAAGTTTTATGTATGCTTTAAATGAGTAAATAAAAAAAAAAAAAAAAGGCAAATGTTTAATAAATATGTACCATGAGCATTTTAAAACTACTTTTGAATATTTACTTACACCAAATTCAATAAGTTTTTTTATTGAAATATTGCAATAATCGATAAGAGTTTATTGATTATTATCATTATTTTTATTCAGCAGTGTACCTTGCGTTCCACTTATGAATAGTTCACCGATGAGAGATGTGATTTTTTAGGGGTAATGGTCTCCGAAAAGCCCCCAGGGCTCATTTATGATTTGTTTGGCCTAAAACGTGAAAAACTCCCACCAGGCAACCGGACTGTTGAATTGAGATGCTTACACATGCTGTAATGATGGTTATCGAATTTAATTTTTGAAAGCTGTGACTGCAACGAAGGATTCGAACCTGTCCATTCCTGGACGTTAGAAGCGTAGATTACTAACTAATGAAATAAACCATCATCGCTTTCGGTACAAGATAGCTAAGACTGTTAAAAATCGTACTATGAAATGAAAGGTAAATTGCAAATACTATATGGACGTTGTTGTGTCTAATCCTCAGTATTCTGCAGTGCGGGATGGACATCCCTTGAGTGATTACTCATGAATGGTGGAAAAGAAGCAGCTTCTGTTTCCGTAGGTAGAAGTCTGACTTGGCTTCGTATCGATGAAGAAGGAAAGCAGTGCCTTCCAGGAACTACCTCGCATTTGTGTATCGTATGAGAGAAAATATGAAAGACTCCCATCAAGTAGTCTGAATAATGAGGTAATATGCTCACCATCCCAAATACCATCGAGTCTCCTTGTTTTTGAAACAGTGTCTACAATAGACGCCAACGGAATGAAACTCAGCCATTGCCATAATAATTAATATTTAATATTTTATTGAAAAACATGTTATGTTTTTCAATAAACAGTTCATTCATAAACAGTTCACAGTTCATTCACATGAGTCACATGTAAAAAAAAAGAGAAGCATCCAAAAATTATTTTATTTTGATCTAATTGTAAAAAATTAAAAACTTTGATCATCAAAAAGTAATTATTAGCAGCTTTTAGTTCAAAATAATGTTCATATTTATTAGAAAATTATTTAATGCTTTTTGGTTAGCTTTTTTCAATGAATTTCCATCTATAAGAAATATTTTCAATACATCTACAGTCTGAGAAACTGTAGCATATTAAATACACGAACCATTATATTTTAAATACCATACAATAAAGATGGAATTTATACACAAATTATTCGACGAAGAACAGAAAATTAGCTTTTTATTTAACTTCCGTATAAGTAATTTACCAAATACATCCATTCACCCTTCTAAAGGTTGAGCATATTAAAAATACGAAAACGTTACATTCTAGCTATTATCAGATAACGATGGAATTCATATTCAATCTATTCCCCGGGTAACTGCGTAGTACAGGTAGAAAATTAATATCTGATATTTAAATCTCGTGTTTATGTCTGCCATATCATGCAATATATCAGAGAAAATAAGTTTAGCTCGTCTGGTTAGGATGGAACGAAGGGATGCTTATGAGGAGTGGTTCAGAAGAGGATAATCACCATCAAGTATATTTCTATCGAAGCAGTTTGGTTAAGAGGATGTTTCGAAGTATGATGAGGTTTTCGAATGAGGATTTGAATACGTAAATTCTCATTTTAGTGCTTTGAACTTTATTTTGGAGGTAATAAGCGATTTGTTTTAATATTTCAAGCGATTGTTTTAATATTATTTTTAACATTTCAAAATGCAAGAAATACGTAAAATTAAATTATTTAAAATTTTGATGAAACTGAAATATATGTGTGCGTTTATTTTTTTATTTTAATGTAATGCAATTGAAAAATAATTAAAATGTGTTAGAGAACTTAGGACTAAACAATTACTATATTATACTCACTTATAATAACTTATTCAAGTATTATAATAACTTATTCAAAAGTATTATAATAACTTTTCAAATAATAAACAATATCAAATATACAATTAATATTTTTAATTAAATGGTACACTATTATTCCCTATATTCTTTAACGATGATTTTGAAGTTGAGTATTTTTATATAACATACCTTTCCATGCGAAAACTTATCTTTTTTTATACTTTCTGAGAACGCTGCATCTGCCACGAAACTGAAATACAAAAATAAAATAATCGCAATCCAAATAGTTATAATAATATTTAAGGACGTTCATGAGTGGACAAAGCAGACATTTCTGTCAGATCTTTCTCATTAGCATAAGCTGTAATCAAGGCTCACGAAATTTGCATCCCGCCAAATAAGCAAACACTTGTGTCTGTTCGGTGATTTCTCCTCTGGATTTCATACAAAGTTCCCCTCCTTATTGGAATACCCGTTCGTTCTTTGTTCGCAAGCGTTCAACAATACTTTTGAACTCGTTCAATAATTACTGCAATTCTCGCTGCCGAGGTCTGGGAGATGGCGATGGTGGTCCGTGATGTCGCCCGTAAATTGAATTTGTTGGCGTTAATAATTCCATTTAATCCATCGAATCTGCTCGTAATCTGCAGGCAACTGCAGTGAATATCATTATTACTGCAAGGAAGATACGATAGCATTATAGCATTTAATTTTGTTCAAGGGTTGTGGATGTCATTGAAAGGTAATTTAATATCTCAAGTGTGATTATTTATCAATGTAATCGTTTAAAGAAACATATTCAGATTCATAGAACTGGAAAAGATTACAATGATGTGGTTTCTAATGCATTATGAGTGATAATCATTAATAGTTATCGACATTATACAATGAAATATGGTTTTAGATTTTTATACGTTCTTCTTTAATACGCTATACGGCTCTGCTATATTACGACAATTGAGTTACAATATATTGTATTACTACAATTTGAAAAGAACACTATAATGGGTGATACTCGGAGGTTCAAATTCTTTTTTTTTTTTTTTAATTCAACAACAGGTCTTCCTGGTTAACGGATTTATTGTGTTCTTCTTGATAAAGAAATGGACGTTTCATTTAGGCTTTTTGGATTTCGAAGAAAGGTCTGTAATTTTTGAAATTTTGCACGCTAACCATCAAGATGCTCCAGATCATCAAATTCTTCATCTTCATTGGCCCAACAGCCCCATGTTGGGCCAGTGCTTTCTCCTTTCTGGCAGATTTTGTGACAGGAGGTGTTTTTTACGGGGTAGGGTTGGAAATCTTGCTCCCAAGACTCTACAGTCATATTAGACCGGGACCTACGGTTTAAAGTGCATTCCGTACCACTACAAATATCCATTGGCACCGCCAGGGACTCGAACACGAAACCTGTGGTACAGGAGCCAGAGATCTTTTACAACTAAACTATTTAAATTATTAAAAAGATTTTAAATACAATAATTTAATTATGAGTATCACTGGGAGCTTTATTTTTTTTATTTGTCTTTGTACCCCAATCCCTTTATATGAATAATAATAAAAGTCCGTACAAGTCCAAGTCCAGAACGTTAGTAATATTACGTATAAAAATTTATAAACAATTACTGTTGAGTTTTTTTAAACTAAAAATCACTATTGAAAATCATAAAATATATACTTTGTATTTTTTTTTTTAATATATCAAACATGCAATTAATATATTAATTTAAAATGTAAATTATTATTCAGTTTATTCTTTAATGAATTTTTAAAAGTTGAGTTCTTTTTAGATAATATACATTCCCTTGCGAGAATTTATCCTTGAATACGCTGTATCTTCCACGATACTGATCCATAAAATAAAACGATAACAATCCAAATAGTTATAATAATATTTAAGGACGTTCATGAGTGGACAAAGCAGACATTTCTGCTGGATCTTTCTCATTAGCATAAGCTGTCATCAAGACTCACGAAATTTGCATCCCGCCAAATAAACACTCGTGTCTGAATGAAATCCAGAGGAGAACTCGCCGAACAGAGTTCCCCGGTCCTTTGGAATGTTCTTTGTTCGCAAAAGTTCAACAATGCGTTCGGACTCATTCAATAATCAGCCCAATTCTCGTTTCCGAGTTCTGAGAGATGGCGATGGTGGGCTGGGTCCGTGATGTCGCCCCTAAATTGAATTTCTCAGCGTTAATAATTCCATTTGATCCATCGAATCTGCTCGTAATCTGTAGGCAGCTTAAAGTGAATGTGATTATCACTACAAGGAAGTTACGTTAACATTACAGCATTTAATGTCATGGAGTTCCCCGCTCCTTTGCAATGCCCGTTCATTCTTTGTTCGCAAACGTTCAACAATGCGTTCGAACTCTCCCAAATAACGAGCGCAATTCTAGCCGCCGAGTTGTGGGAGATGGCGATGGTGGGCTGGGTCCGTGATGTCGCCCCTAAATTGAATTTCTCAGCGTTAATAATTCCATTTGATCCATCGAATCTGCTCGTAATCTGTAGGCAGCTTAAAGTGAATGTGATTATTACTACAAGGAAGTTACGTTAACATTACAGCATTTAATGTCATGGAGTTCCCCGCTCCTTTGTAATGCCCGTTCATTCTTTGTTCGCAAACGTTCAACAATGCGTTCGAACTCTCCCAATAACGAGCGCAATTCTAGCCGCCGAGTTGTGGGAGATGGCGATGGTGGTCTGGGTCCGTCATGTCGCCCCTAAATTGAGTTTGTTGGAGTTAATAATTCCTTTTAATGCATCGAATCTGCTTGCAATTTGTAGCCAGCTAAAGTGAATAATAATAATTATTACTACAAGGAAGATACTTTAGAATTATAGCATTTAATTTTGTTCGTGGGTTATGAGTATCATTGAAAATGTATTTAAATATCGCAGGTGTGGTTGTTTATCAATGCAATATTTTATAGAAACATATTCAGAATCTTAAGTCCTGGAAATGATTTGGTTTCTAATCTATTAAGCGTGCTGATCAGTAACAGCTATTGCAATGGAATGAGATTTAGATTTTTATAAGTTCACTTTCTTCGTCATTGCAGTGCTGCCTCACGATGGGCCAAGACCTTCTACCTACTGGCAGATTTCGAGAGAGATGGTTTTTTATGGGGCAGTCACAGTGAAATTAGACAGTGTCCTTTGGTTTAAAGAGGATTCTGATCCGCTGCAAACCTTCCATGGCATCACCGCGACTTGAACACGAAACTGTAGCACCTAGCGCCGGAGCTTTAACAATATTATATATAAAAGTAAATAAACAATTACTGTTGAGTTATTTAAATTAAAAATGACGATTTAAAATCACAAAATATATAATTTGTATTTTTGCTTAATATATGAAGCATACAATTAATATTTTTATTTAAACGGTAAATTGTCATTCCGTCTATTCTTAAACGAGGATTTTTAAGTTGAGTTCTCTTTTTAGATAACATACATTTCCTTGGGTTTGATTTGGCTTGTTTTGTCGCTCTACGGTCCTTCTGTGCACACTTTAGGGTAATTAGACTGGCACCTATAGTTTAATGTGAATTCCGAACTACTACAAACATCCATGACACCGCCAGGATTCGAACTTGAAGCCTGTACTACCGACATTTCCTTGGGGAACTTGTACTTTTATACTTAATGGGCACAAAATTACTATTTAAAATCATAAAATATATACTTAAAATAAACAATTATGTGTTAATCAGTAATTATTGTTGTATAAAAGTTAACGGTTAATAAGCAATAACTGTATAAAGTTAAAAGCAAAATAAGTTTATAAGCAATTATTGTTGAGTTTCTTTTAAATTAAAAATCACTATTTAAAATCAGAAAATATATTTTTTTTTTGCGTTTTTGTTTAATATATCCCTACACGTAATTAATAATTTATTTAAAACTGTAAACTATTATTCCGTCTATTCTTTAATGATGATTTTTAAGTTGAGTTCTTTTTAGATAACATACATTTTCTTGCGGTATTTTATCTTTTTATACTTACTGAACTTTCAGTATCTTCAACGAATATGATCCCTAAAACAAAACAATAACAATCTAATTAGTTATTTTAATATTTAAGGACGTTCATGAGTGGACAAAGCAGACATTTCTGCCGGATCTTTCTCATTAGCATAAGTTGTCATCAAGGCTCACGGAATTTGCATCCCGCCAAATAAACAAGCACTTGTGTCTGAATGAAATCAGAGGAGAACAAAGTTCCCCGCTCCTTTGAATGCCCGGCGTTCTTTGTTCGCAAACGTTTCAACGATGCGTTTCAATGAGTTTCAACGATGCGTTGGAACTCATTCAATGATTAGCGCATTTCTCGCAGCCAAGTTCTGGGAGATGATAATGATGGTAGTCTGGGTCCGTGATGTCGCCCCTAAATTGATATTGTTAGCGTTAATAATTCTATTTATTCTATTCGAATCTGCTCGTAATCTGCAGGCAGCTAAAGTGAATGTAATTATTACTGCAAGGAAGATATGTTAGCATTATAGAATTTAATTTTGATCTTCGGTTCTGAGTATCATTGAAAATATGTTTAAATATCTCTGGTGTGGTTGTTTACCAATACAATCTTTTATAGAAGCCTATTCTGATTTATAAGCTCTGGAAATAATTACAATGATTTGGTTTCTAATGTATTATGAATGCTAATCAGTAATAGTTATTCCATTGTGCAATGAAATGAGATTTACAATTGTATACGTTCTTCTTCTTCCATGGCACTAAAATTAAATGAAATATAGCTAATTAGTACTAATTAAATATAGTTAAATATAATATTCGGTATTAAAAACTTTTCATGTTATATATTGATAACTAAATCCCTGGCACTACAGCACATGTTGGTCCAAGGCCTTCTGATTATTTCCAGATTTGATATCGACAAGTGAGATGATTTTTCTTACTTTGTATGTTTATCAGCCCTACGCCCAACGCTCGACAGTCATAGTATACAGGAACCTATAGTTTAAAGTGGATTCCGAACCACTACAAACATCCATAGCACCGCCGGAACTCAAACCCGTAACGTGTAGCACAGAGCGCCAGAGCGATAGTCACTCTGATGTCAGGCCCCCCTTAATGTATACTATCTAATAAAATTAAATGTATCCTGAATTACATAGTAAAGAAAAATGAAAAAAAAAAATTTATAAAGAATCAACATTTGCTTAAAGATGTAAATATTGTTATCAAAAGTATTTATTGTTAAAACGTTTGAAAATATGAATATTACAATAGACATTACATATGGATTATACGAGTTATGTTAAGTCGCTTTTTACAATATTTTTGCCCGACTCGTGGCTGAGTATCAACGTGCGCCGTTGGTGAGCATTAGAGTGGATTTTCAATCTTCTGGCGGTTTTGTTGCGGACACTGTTTCAAAAAACTAAAAGACTGATGGCGTTTGGAAGGTTCAGCATCTTGCCACGTTAATTCGACTACCTGGTGGAGTTTGCAAGGTTTTCTCCCATACGATAAGCAAATGCGGGGTAGTTCCCACTAAAAGTCCTCCCAGAAATCACTGCCCTCTTTCTTCAGCGTCACAGAACCAAGTCAGAACCAACAACAATTATTGCTGAGTTATTTTAAATTAAAAATCATTATTTAAAATCAGAAAATATATATTTAGAATTTTTGTTTTAATATATCCAGCATACAATCAATAATTTATTTAAAACTGTAAGCTATTATTCCGTTTATTATTTAACGATTTTTAAATTGAGTTCTTCTTAGATAACATACATTCCCTTTGCTTTATACTTACCTTTTATACTTACTGAACACACTGTATCTTCCACCAAAATAAGCCATAAAAGAAAACATTCACAATCCAAATAGTTATAATAATATTTAAGGACGTTCATGAGTGGACAAAGCAGACATTTCTGCACGATCTTCTTATTAGCATAAGTTGTAATCAAGGTTCGCGAAATGTGCATCCCGCCAAATAAACAAGTACTTGTGTCTGAATGAAATCCAGAGGAGAACTCTCCCGAACAGAGTTCCCCGCTCCTTTGGAGTGCCCGTCCGTTCTTTGTTCGCAAACGTTCAACGATGCGTTCGGACTCGTTCAATAATGAGCTGCCAGTTCTGGGAGATGGCGATGGTGGTCTGTGTCCGTCATGTCAACCCTAAATTGAATTTGTTGGCGTTAACAATTCCATTTGATCCATCGAATCTACTTGTAATCTGCAGGCAGCTAAAGTGAATAGAATTATTACTACAAGGAAGATACATTAGCATTATAGCATTTAATTTTGTTCATAGGTTATGAGTATCCTTGAAAATGTATTTAAATATCATTGCTGTGATTGTTTATGAATGCAATCTTTATAGAAACGTATGCAGATTCATAAGTCATGGAAATGATTACAATGATCTGGTTTTTTTGTATTTATAAGTGCTAATCAGTAATAGTTATTGCCATTGTACAATAAAATGAAATATTTACATTTTGATAGGTTCTTCTTCTTCATTGGTGCTAAAATTAAATAAAATATAGTTAATTTGTAATAGTTAAATATGATATTCAGTATTAAAAACTTTTCATATTATATATATTGATTACTAACTAACTAACTCTCTGGCACTACGGCTTATAGTGGGTAGCCAAGGTCTTCTGTATACTGACAGATTTTGAGACAGAAGATTATTTTTTGAAGGAATAGGGGTTATTAACTATACGCTCAACTGTCTACAGTTATATTAGATAGTTATCTACGGTTTGAAGTATATTTCCGAACCACTGCATATATTCCATGCACATCCGGGACTCGAACCCGAAACCTGTAGGACCGAGCGCCAGAGCGCCATCAGGCTCCATTAATGAAAATTATTTAATAAAAATTAAAATGTATCATGAATTTTCTCAGTAAAAAAAAAAACATTTAAATAAAGAATGACCATTTGCTGAAATATGTAAATATTGCTATCAAAAGTATTTAGTATGAAAAAGTTTGAAAATTAGAATAATCTAAGTGTCAATTCATATGAATTATGCAAGTTACGTTAAGTCGTTTTTCTTCTTATAATCTTTTTTAATTGATCATATGCTTGCTAAAAATCATTTATAAGTTAGACTTATCATCACTCATTATGTTTCCTGTTTATTGGAGTTTATTTACTGTTCTTGGCTCCAACATGGAGCAAAAGCTCCATGTTGGGTAAGTGCGTCTGCTACTGGTAGATATGCAGACAGGAGATTTTCGCTTTTTACGGGGTAAAGTTATCAACCCAACTCTCTACAGTCATATTAGACCGAGACCTAGTGTTTAAGGTGAATTCCGATCACTACAAGCATCCGCACCATTAATAAAAAGAACTATTGCCGAGTTATTTTAAATTAAAATCACTATTTAAAGTCATAAAAATATATACTTAGTATTTTTGTTTATATCAAACAAAACAAGTAATATTTTTATTAAAATAGTAAACTATTATTCCTTCACGATCATTATTAAATTATGTTCTTTTTATATAACATACGTTTCCTTGCGGGAACTTATCTTTTTATATACTTATTGAACAAGAAGCAAACACGATCTTCAAAGAAACTGACACATAAAGTAAAACAATCACAATCCAAATAGCTATAATAATATTTAAGGGCGTTCATGAGTGGACAAAGCAGACATTTCTGCTGGATCTTTCTCATTAGCATAAATTGTAATCAAGGATCACGACATCTGCATCCCGCCACATAAACAAACACTTGTGTCTGAATGAAATCTAGAGGGGAGAATCATTCAATAGTCAGCCCAATTCTCGTTTCCGAGTTCTGAGAGATGGCGATGGTGGTCTGGGTCCGTGATGTCGCTCCTAAATTGAATTTGTCGGCGTTAATAATTCCATTTAATCCATCGAATCTGCTCGTAATCTGTAGGCAGCTTAAAGTGAATGTAATTATCACTACAAGGAAGTTACGTTAGCATTACAGCATTTAATTTTGTTTTTAAGTTATGAGTATCATTTAAATTTATATATTTAAATATCACTGCTGTGTTTATTTATCAATGTAATCTTTTATAGAAACATATTCAGATTCATAAATCCTGGAAAGGATTGGAATGATCTTGTTTCTAATATATTATGTATTCTAATCATTATTAGTTATTTTCTTTGTACTATTAATGCTTAGCACTCATTAATAGTACAAAAGACAATAGCTATTAATGATTAGCGACATGAAAGGAGATTTAGAAGAGGATTTAGATTCTATATAAAGGAGTTTTTTATAATTATTCTTCTCATTGACGCAACAGCCCCATGGTGGGCCATGGCTTTCTGCTTACTGGCAGATGTCGAGACAGGAGATGGTTTGTTTTTATGAGGTTATAGTTATAAGCATTACATCCAACAGTCTACAGACATATTAGATCGTCATATATCTATTATATATATCTAATACATAAAGTGGATTCCGAACAGAACCATATAACAGATATCTGTGGCACCGCCTGACTTGAACACAATAGGTGTGGCACGGAGTGCCAGAGAGTTAATAAACAATTATTGTTGAGTTTTTTCAACGAAAATCACTATTTAAATTCATAAAATGTATACTTTCTACTTTTGTTTAATATATAAATATACAATTTTAGTTTTTATTTAAACTGCATACTAATATTCCATTTATTCTTTAATGGTGGTTTTTAAGTTATTTTTCTTTTTTAGATAACGTATATTTTCATTACGGGAATTTATTCTTTTACACTTATTAAACACGCTGCATCTACCACGAAACTGAAACACAAAATAAAGCAATAACAAACCAAGTAGTTATAATTATATTTAAGGACGTTCGTTAGTAGGCAAAGCAGGCCGACAGACAGTTCTGCCGGATCTTTCTCATTAGCATAAGTTGCAATCAAGGCTGACGAAATTCGCATCCCGCCACATAAACAAACACTTCTGAATGAAAACTAGAAGAGAACCTGCCGAACTCGCGAAAGTTCCCCGCTCCTTTGGAATGCCCGGCGTTCTTTGTTCGCGAACGTTCAACAATGCGTTCGGACTCATTCAATAAAGAGCGCAATTCTCGCCGCCGAGTTCTGGGAGATGGCGAGGGGGTCTGGGTCCGCGAATCAAATTGAATTTGTTAGCTTTAATAATTCCATTTAATCCATCGAATCTGCTCGTAATCCGTAGGCAGCTAAAGTGAATATAATTATTAGTGCAAGGAAGATACGTTAGCTTTATAGCCTTTAATTTTGTTCGTGGATTATGAGTATCATTGAAAATATATATAAATATCTCTGGTGGTTGTTTGTATTGCATTGTTTGTATAGCAATCTTTTATAGAGACATATTTCTATTCATAAGTCATGGAAATGATGATAATGATGGACAAGGAAATGAGATTTAGATTTTTATATGTTTTGCTTAATCATTAGTGTTGAAATTAAATAGAATTAATCAATAATAATTAAATATAGTACAATATAACATTCAGTGTTAAAAACCTTTCATGCTATATATTGATAATTATCTTCCCTCGGCACTGCAGCTTATGGTGGGCAGTGTCTTCTGACTACTGACAGATTTCGAGACAGAACATTGAAGGGATAGGTTATCAGCACTATGCCCAACTCTCTACTGTCATATTAGATAAGGATCTACGGTTTAAAGTACACTCATGTCCATAAATTAAGGATAATGAAGTTCAGGCAAGGAAAGAGACAGAAGCAAAAACAAATTTGACTTATTTGTAAAGTCTATTTATTAAACAAAAAAGATAAAGAGCAAAAAAGATGCTATATGTTCGACATAATTAATAAAAATTGCGATTTTTTACTCCTGAGCAAATTTCAAAAAAGAACCTATTTACAAAAAACAGTATAACATGGTTAGTATGATGGTTAATATGGGTATGGCTCCCGGACGATGCAATACAGGCCTTACAACGCCTAGGCATGCTGAGTATCAAATTATCAATCTGATCTTGGGGAATAATACACCACTCATCAAGCAATGCCCTCCGAAGTTCCGGTTGACAGGTGAGAGGGGGTTGACGGGCTGCAATTCGTCGGCCAAGCATATCCCACTCATGCTCTATTGGATACAAGTCCGGTGAGTAGGCTGGTCAATCCATACGGGTGATATTCTCAATTGAAGGCATTTGTCTACAATGTTTGCACGGTGAGGACGGGCGTTGTCATCCACAAACAGAAATTAAAGCAGCCATGGCGCCCCGAAACAAACGTGCATGTTGTTCCAGAATGACATCCCGATAGATGTGGCCTGTCATCGTTACACTCTGAACATGCAGGTCAGTTCTGGAACCAATAATAATTCCTCCCCAAACGAGCCATCCTGCACCACCCTAAAGGTGTCGTTCAATGGCGTTCTCTTGGTAGCAACGGGGCACCTGGCGCTCTCCATATGAAAGTCCGGCGAGAATCAGACTGCAAACTAAACCTGGACTCGTCGAAAAATCACACCAGACCACTGTTGCGGTGTCCACAATGCATGCTCTCTACTCCAGGTTAATCGCAGGCGACAGTGAGTTGCGGTAAGTGGAACACATCTGACAGGCCTACGGGCATATAGACCAATGTGCTCTAAGAGTATGTAAACGGTCTGCCTTGAAAGTGTCGTACCGGTAGCTGAAGAGAGCTGACGAGACAGGTCTGAGGCTGTGCTCTGTCTGTTTCTTTTGGCAGTAACTGCTAAATACTCCTCATTCGGCGTTGTAACTCGGAGGCGGCCTGTGCTGTAACATCTACTCAAATTACCATCATCTTGGAATCGTTGCCAAAGCCTGAGATGACACTCTGGGCGATTCAAGTTCCTCGGATACTTTCAGCTGGGTACGTCCACATTCCAGTCGTCCGATAACTCTACCACGTAAAAAATCATCAAATGCTTCCTTTGTGACATAACTATGAGGTTATTGCACTTAAAGGCTTTTAAAGCGCTCGTGCACAATTTTACTTCTTTGCCACCATTCCTTATATACCCCTCTCTTACACTCTCGTCATTGTGACGTACTATCCGCGCCATCTGGTGGTTTCCTTTAATTTGCATATTCTTCTTCAAGATGTGTGTGATTATTCAAGATGTGTAAAAATTAATAAAAAAATTATTGCTGAATTTTTTAAACTAAAAATTACTATTTAAAATTGTAATAATATATATACTTGTATTTTTATTATATTAAACATACAATTAATATTTTATTTAAACTGATAACTATTATTCCATCTATTGTGCAACGATGATTTTTTACTTGAGTTCCTGTTAGATAAAATACATTTCTTCGGGAACTTATCTTTTTATACTTATTGAGCACGCTGTATCTTCCACGAAACTGACCCATAAAATAAAACAATAACAATCTAAATAGTTATAACAATATTTAAGGACGCTCATGAGTGGACAAAGCAGGCCAACAGACATTTCTGTTGTATCTTTCTCATTAGCATAAGTTGTAATCAAGGCTGACGAAATTTGCATCCTGCCAAATAAACAAACACTTATGTTTGGTCGGCGAATTCTCCTCTAGAATTCATTTAAAGTTCCCCGCTCCTTTGGAATGCCCGGCGTTCTTTGTTCGCAAACCTTCAACAATGCGTTCGGACTCATTCAATAATGAGCGCAATTCTGGGAGATGGCGATGGTGGTCTGTGTCCGTGATGTCGCCCGTGAATTGAATTTGTCGGCGTTAATAATTCCATTTATTCCATCGAATCTGCTTGTAATATGTAGGCAGCTAAAGTGAATATAGTAATTATTACCACGAGGAAGATACTCTAGCATTATAGCATTTAATTTTGTTCGTGGTTTATGGGTATCATTGAAAATATATTTAAATATTACTGGTGTGGTTATTTATCAATGCGATTTTTATAGAAACATATTCAGATTTATAAGTCCCTGAAATGATTAGGTTTCTAATATATTATGCTTGTTGATCAGTAATAATTATTACTGATTAACAAGCATTAATGAAATGAGATTTAAATTTTTATACATTCATCGTCTTCATTGATGCCTAAATTAAATAAAATATAGTTAATAAGTAATAATTAAATATTGTTAAATATAATATTCAATATTGTTAAATATAATATTCAACATTAAAAACTTTTCATGCTATATATTGATAACTAACTAAATTCCTGGAACTACAAACCATGGTGGGGCCAAGACCTTCTGCCTTCTGGCATATTTCGAGATAGAAGATGGTTTCTTTTTTTTATGAATAGGGTTGTCAGTCCTACTCCCAACTCTTTACAGTTTTATTAGACTGGGACATAAGTTTTAAAGTGGATTCCGAACCACTACAAACATACATGGCACTGCCGGACTAGAATCCGAAACCTGCGGCCCTGTGCACTAGAGCACTTTTTATGCATTCTGAATGGTATAAAATGATTGCCTTTTTCAATTCGAAATATATGCCGAAATATTTCATTCATGTAACAAATACTAAGAAAGAAAGAGTTTAATTATTTATCTGTAATTCAGGACATTGCATTGTTAACAGTGTAGAATGCTGGAATTAATAAATCTAGTTTTTCCTCAATTCTATTTCTGTAAGCAGATAAGATCAATAAACCTTAAACCGAAGGTCCCGGTCGAATATTATTGCAGAGCTTTTGCGCATAGGGCTGAGAATCTTAGCCTGCATAATAGCCTTCTAAATAAAAGCTTCTCTCTCGAAATCTGCTTGTAGTAAAATGATGTTGAGCCAACAAGGGCTGTGGCGCCAATGAAGAAAAAGAAGAATATAAAATCTATAAAAGCTATATGGGGGATTAGTTAAAATATTATCACTAATAATGTCATCTTTTTAGTTATAATTTGACTTTTTTTCATAAAACGGAGGATACAATGCAAAATAATTTTTCTGCGCGTATTGATATTTTTGAAATTAATAAGATACTAGTCATTGCACATAATTTTATATTTTATTTAACATGTATTTTATTGTATCTTTCCATAGCGTAATTGTTTTTTACCTGATCATTCATAAATCAATCACCCAACATAAAATAATAACCTCAATTATTATTTAAAATTAGTAACAGAATTTAAGAGCGTTCTTCTTTATACAAAACAAGCTAACATGAATTTTAGCTGCCTAGTCCACACTTCAAATCAAAGAACTTGAATGTAAAAATTAGGAATTCCATTTCGATAAATAAACATTTTAACTTGTGTAAATGTGAGTTGTGTAAATCTATGTGGGTTATGAACATGGATTTGTGTAAATCTATCAAAATTTCCGATTCTTGAAAATATGTTCTTGAAATATGCCCTTTGCTGCAGAATGCTGTACAACAACAATTGGTTCACTTAAAAAGGAGAATAATTTTCGTTAGTAATCTCTCAGAAAGATTGGTATAAGTCTACGACATTCACTATTAGATGATGTGTTATAGTTAGTAAATCCTTTTAATCCATTAATTTTCAGTTTGTTGGCTGTTAACCCTATAAGAATTAGAACAATGAATGATATGAGAGCACGATCACATTGATACAATAACGTTTAATTTTGTAAATAGCAACTGTCACTAAAAAGTATTTATATACCATTCATTGTTTTTCAACTGTCATTTATATGTGAATAAAATCTAGCGACAAATATACTGAAGTTCTCATTCATTGGAAACATTAGGCGACACATTGTTGTGCTTCTTCACTAAACGGCGATACAGCATCCAACAATTCCTACTCCCATCCAATAAGGTGAATAATTCTCGCTTGCAAATTCTAAGGAGATTGGTGTAGATCTATTACGTGACCCAACATAGTGTTTGTTAACATTAACAAATCCATTTAATCCTCATGCTCATTTTGTGGGTTGTTAAAGTGAATAGAATTAGTATAGTGAACGAAAAGGGAACATGATCAAATTGATCTAATCACGGTTAATTTTGACTATAGTTCATTATATTTAGTAATATGCTTAGATATTTTCTGCTATTTTCATGCCAGAGTTCCCACTCATTGGAAACAAAAGGCGATACATTGTTGTACTTCATCACAAAAGGCGATGTAGTTCCAACAATTCCTGCTCCCATCCAATCAAAAGAATTCTCTCTATCAAATTTTAAGGGAAATTGGTATAGATTCTATGCGTAAACCAACAAAGGGTTTGTTGGTGTTAACAAATCCATTTAATCCTATATGCTTATTTTGTGGGCTGTTAAATTGAATGGAATTAGTACAGTGAAGGAGAAAGAAACATGATCGAATTGATGTAATCATTGTTAATTTTGTCTGTAGTTCAATATATATAATAATACGTTTATTCTTATTCTGATATTTTCCGATATGATATTTGTTGCAAATATGTTGCGATGGCTTGACACAAAAGGTGATAGGATATAAAAAATAAGCGATATATGAGATCTCATAAAAAAAACTTTTAAATTTTACAGATTATTTGATTGATTATAATTAGGTTTGATTTGTTTTGTCGTTCTAAGAACATTTTTTTGCACATTTTAGATTAATTATACAGTGTAGATTAACGTGAATTTCAAACCACTAATAAACATTCATGCCACCGCCACAATTCGAACTTGAAGTCCAAATGCCAGAGCATTAGTGAATTGGCGAACAGGTAACTGATTATAAATAAGACGGTTCTTATTAATAATAGTTATATTTGTGTAATTGATTTAAAAATCTGTTCTGTATAATTTAAAAGTCTTATTATTCTAAAACGAATTATTTTCTATCTTTAATCTGAAGTTAAATTCAATGTATTCTATTAGATAATGCATTACTTTATATTATTTTTTATAATGAATGATAAAGAGATCACTAGATTTTCTGTATTTGAATTATATAAACAAATCGTATAAAATGATTTAAATATCTTATTTTTTAGCACATTCTTATAATTATACCACAGTGTTAAATTAGTAACATATAGTGCCAAACGACGATCAGCACTTCTACCATAATAACTTATATTCCATTCTTGGCAGAAAGAGTTCTTGGCACCATTTACACTGGCGTGCAAAACTTAAACAACAGGTGGGTTTTTTGCCATAACTCCTCGAGAAATCATCTGAGAGACATGACATTCAGAAATGAGGGAAAGTATTATGTACGTAAAGGATGACGAAAGCACCGGCGTTGAAAAAGGAATACAATGCATACGGCATGGAATCAAACAAAAACAAGCTTCATTGAACGCATAGTATCGTGATTTATGATTGTCTATCCAAGAGGAAGAACAGCAAGCAGATGTCCCTTAATATGGGATATGCCCTCCACTTACTGCAATGGTTGCTTCGCACCATCCCCGTACTTAGAACCAGTTGGTGCAACATTTCTTGCGGTAGGAGTGCCCATTCCTCAATCAGCATCTGTTTGAGTTGTTGGATGTTCTCCGGAGGATGTAAGCGTGCTGCAATGCGTCTCCCAAAGCATCCACACGAGTTCGATGGGATTTAAATCTGGGGAGTACGCTGGCCAATCCATTCGAGTGATATCTTCACTTTCCAGTAGTTCCTCAACAGCAAGAGTCCGATGTGGCCGTGCATTGTCATCCCTAAAAATGAAGTCTGGGCCAATGGCATCTTGAAACAGACGCACATGGGGAAAGAGTACCTTCTTACAATAGCGATCCCCGGTTACAGACCCTCTGTCGAAAACGTGGAGCTCAGTTCGCCCGTTCAGCAAAATGCCTCCCAGACAAGAACTCCAGAACCACCATAACGGTGTCTTTCCTTGAGGTTACTGGGATAAAACCGGGTCCTGACCTCTCTCCAAATCAAACGCATCGAGAATCGCTTCTGGTACAGAACCGACTCTCATCCGTAAAGAGGACACGACTCCATTGATCAGTTGTCCAGTTTTTGTGCTCTCTGCACCACTGTAAACGGTGGGCAACTTTAAACGGGAGGCAGCGTTCAAGACGGCGGGCGAATAGGCTCACTTTGTGAAGGCGTCTGGCCACAGTAAACCGCGACACTTGTCGCCCCGTTGCTGTACAGAGTTGCTGAGCAATGGCGCTTGCTGACTGCTGTCGGCCTCTTTTCGCCTGCAGGACAATAGATCTGTCATCAACTGCAGTTGTCTTCCTCGGGTGGCCACCACCAACCTTTCTAATAGCTGTACCTGTGGTTTGGAACGCTTTCCAAGCGCGCGAAACGACACTTTTGTTGATTCCGAACTCTGCAGCTGCACGTGACAGTACGCCCTCCTCCAGCTTTCCGATCATTCTTCCACGTGTGAAGTCGCCCAGGTGATTTTTTCTAGCCATATTTCACGAACTGACTCACTGGCACTTGCAGCGAATATGTTGAATTGCGTTTCCGTCCTTCCTTTTATTCTACTGTTGAGCTGCGCACGCCGACATCACGCGCTTTGCGTACGCTCACGTCGCCTCCGACGTTTCGTTCCTGATATTTGCGTACGCATGATGCTTCTACTGACTTACGTGTTCATTGTACTGATCTCCAGACCTCCGTTTCTGCAATTTCATGGCTATCTGCTAAATTTTTACATTGTTGCTTAAGTTTTGCACACCAGTGTAAATAAAGGTTGCCATAATAATAAGGGAACACATATTTTATAACATTTATAATACTACATTTATGTGAAATCGATTGATAATTTTTGAAATAGTCTATTTGATTGAAGTCCTTTCGAAATATACTGTTATATATGTGCAGGATACTTTTTGATTGTCCCAATATATTTAAAATATCTGTAATTTTTTTAACAAAAGAATACAACATCCATATTAAGGGAATACCTATTTCATAAATCATGATTATACTACATTTAGACTGTTAAGTGTTTTGAAGTAGACTGTATAATTAAAGTCATTTCAAAGTATGTGTTGAGTTAATATTCCAAAGTATGAGTTGAGTTATATATGTACAGAACACTGAAGTATATTTTGATTGTCCCAATATATTTAAAATGTCTGTCATTCTTTTTTAACAAAAAGAGTATGACATTGACTGATCCCATTTAATAATCATAACAATTGTCATTTCCAAATACTGTGGTATAATTCCATGCTATTGACGCTAAAGGGGACTTGTTATTGTTAATAAAACCCATTTCATATCGTCGATTCTATGTCTGTAGGCAGCGAATGTGAAGTGAATCAATACGGCAACTGAGAGATGATAGGATGAATTCGAAATCACGATATTTAACTTCATTCACGTATTGAAAATCATTGAAAATGTGTTTGGATATCCTTCTGATAGCATAATTAAACTCTTATTCACATATATGTTCTCATCAGAGAAACACAGTGGGATTAATAGGCCATCGAATTAGACAGATCTGGGTGCTTCAATGGGTCAATTGAGTTAAGAAAATCAGAATCCATTAAATTATTATTATTAACGTAATTGTTGAAAGAAATATTAGTCTTATTTCAAATGAAAGATGAAATTTGAAAGATACCCTTTAAAATATGCATGAGACATTAATGCAATGTATTAAATGGATTTGTAGTAATTATAAAACAAATGAACTGTGTATATGATTATTATGTGTTACAGAGCGCGACTCGTGGCTCTATGGTAACGAGCGCCGCAAGTGAGATTTAGGGTTGAGGTTCAATTCGCTGGCGGTATTGTAGTAGACACTGTTTCAAAATACGAGGAGACTCAATGGCGTTTGGGATGTTCAGCATCTTGCTTCGTCTGTTGGACTACCTGGTGGAGTTTTCCGCGGTTTCTCTCATACAATACGCAAATGTGTACTAATTCCCAATAAAATTTCCCCCGGAAAACACTGCCCTCCTTCTTCAGCGACTCGAAGCCCAGTCAGACTTCTACCTACGGATGCTCCATCACAACAGAAGCTGCCCCCTTACCTCCTCCCATGAGTAAATTACTCATGAGATGTCCGTCCCGCACTGGGGATTAGACACAACATAGATTGTTATGGAAATGATTGTTATTATATGGATTATTGTTGCTGAAATGTTTTTGGAAAAGAGTTGATTCTGAGGATATTGTAAGATAATGTATAGGCAATGTAAATTACCTAATAGGGGATGTATGGTCTTTCTCATAATGATCAGCAAATGCTGCTACTCGTAAAATTTCGAGACATTATAATGATCGTTATCGTACAATGCAATATCATATCGTTTTTCGTATTTTTTCATTTCCTATATTTCTTTTTCAATGGCGCAACAGTCCCATGATGGGCCAAGGCCTTCTGCCTCTTGGCAGATTTCTAGACTTTTCTCCGGGTAGGGTTGTTAGCCCTACTCCCAACAGTCATATTAGACCGGTATCTACGATTTAAAGTGAAGTACTAACCACTACAAACATCAATGGCACTTCCGGGACTAGACCCGAAACCTGCGGCATCAAGCGCCAATCACTCACTACAGGCCCTTTCTATATTTATAAATTAATAATAAAAATGAAAAAATATCAGTTTAAAAGATTTTTTTGTTATTATGAATAAAAAAATTTTTAATTTACGTCATTGTATCTGTGAATATCAAATAAACAATAAAATTACAACTCATTGCATTTTTCTAATTTAAAAATTTTAAAAACGAATTAATTAAAAGTATAGTTGCTCAGTGATATCCAAATTAATGTATTGTTACACTACTATCGTTATTGTAGAAAATAATCTTTGTTTAAAATTCATTTCAAAAGACGCATGAGTAAATATACCGTAAGATTAGGAATTTTTGACTGTAAATAACCTTGAATTGGAGAGAAAATTCATCAATTTTCGATGTAATTTAGATTGTAAATAGTGATAAGATGGAAATTTGAAATACTATAATAAGTAATTTAAAAAAAAAAAATTATAAATACTTTTAAAAATAATTGCAATTTCTAATTAAAAATCTCATGCCTCTGTATTTATTAGATAATAGACATTTTTAATTAATTACAATGGATATGTGTTACATTCTGTAAAAAATATTGTATTGGATCAAACTAATTTCAGTTATTAAACTTTAAATTATTTTTTTTTAATTATATTATTTTTAATTACATTTAAAGTGTGCAAAATGTTGTTGGATATTGCTTGGATATGAAGAGGTAAACATTTTTATGTGATAAAACAAAATGATTTTTGAAATTTAAATTTTTGAAGAACTTTGACCATTTTAAGGTCAGAAATTCGCCATTATTATATTTATTCATGAGTTCAAATGTTCAATTCAAATGTTTTAAAGAATTTGTTAAGTTAATTTTTTCAAGAAAAAATATATTTAATCGATTTACAAATTAGCGATAAGCCTTGAATAATTATAGGGAATTAAATATTTGTGTATATTTCACTCATTTTATGTAAATTTATTTCATATATTTAAAAAATAAAAACCACATTTTTCACATTCATTTAAAAGTTTATTATCTTTTGTATTTAAAAAATTAATATAGTTAAATATACTAATATAGCTTTTGAATTTGAATTTAATTTTATTCGATTTTTAAATGTGATATTTTAAATTTAAATTATAAATAATAAAAAACATTTTTTTCCAAAATTAAATTGTTGATAAATCAAATAAATTTGTTTGTAAAGAACTTTGTAAATTTGATTAAATTTAGAATGAATATTTTGTTTCTATAATTTTATTTAACTAATAATTATCATACTAGATAATTAAATAATTATGCGTTCTTTTTAATAGTTGTTTTTGAGTAATAAATTAAGAAATATTGTTGTGCTATTTGGATATTCGGTGTATAATTACAGTAAATTAACAGAATTTAAATAATAGCTAAAATTTTTAATGGTAGTGATCTTGTTAACATGCATTATGAAAAGTAAAGAAGATTCGATTATTAAATTAAAAATATCTCGAGGTATAATAGTTTTCCCAAATAAAAAGTTAAACAGACAAATTTAATTATTTTTTAATTAAGTAATTAATAATTCATATGCATTCCATTATTTTATAAAGATGGCAAAAATGTATTTTATAAAAAAAATAATGAAATGTATAACTAAGCTTTATTTTATTGTTATTTGGAGCATTCTTAAAAATCCCGATAGACTTGCATTCATTTAAAATCAAAATATGTGCATCCAATTTATAAGGAAGAACTTAAATTGTTTTCTATTTAAATCCAACAATGATTATAACTAAATTATTTAATTGCCAATTTTAAATTTTTCAATACGCTTCAGGAGCGTTTTAAAAAACATAATAAATAATTAAACTTGACATTCTAATTTGTATTATTGTAATTAACATTACAATAAATTATATATTTTTATTTTTATTCCTTTTCATTTATTTAACTTCAAAACATTCTAATTATTTTGAAAAACAATTTATTTTTTAATTATGCTTTGTTAAAACAGTTATTTACATTGAAAACGGAAATGGAGTTCAGAATATTGAAATTCAGTTTTTTTTTTTGAGACCTAATAAAAACTTAAAATACAAACGTATACAATATTTATTATTTGTATTGAAAATATATTGTAAATTTATTGAATTAAATGTACTTTGTAACCATGCCTCCTTTTACTCCGCGCCCCCTGTGGCTTTCAAAAAAATGGTCAGTTGCACTTCAGACTCTAACCCGAGAGGAAAATACAGCACAATCATGCGCTTCTGTTGAGAAACTTTTAGTTTATAGACTCTCAGCCCGAGAGGAAATAGATTTAACACAACACTGCGTAGTAGTTGGCCTACAGACCCTCACCCAGAGAGAAAACATACTTCGCGCGTCTCTCCCGTACCTGAGTATCGGGTTTACGGCTTAGAAGTAGAAATCTTCTATTAATCTATAATTATATGACTCTAAATGTGTTAAATATTGTACGTATGTGCCTCTCCAACCTGTGTCTCAAGTATTTCAACCCACACCCAGTTACAGTCAGATTGCTCAACCTGCACTCTATATCTTCTGTTTAGCTCGACTAAATTGCAAAATGGAAGCAAACCACTCAAATCAACTATGATTATAACTAAATTATTTAATTACAAGTGCTTAATATTCATTAAATTTAATTAGTGTTTACAAATATAATGAATAATTAAATTTGAAATTCTATTTTGTATTATAGTGTTTAATATTGACAATATCTAATTTTATTTTTAATTTTTAAAACCTATTTATGATTGAAAATTTCAATATATTGGAAATTTATTGAATTGAATAGTCTTCCTTGGAACATCGTGGAAACAACAAGATGGGTGCAAACCTTTGAACTTAAACTATTGGTGTGTTTAGTCTGAATTATTTGGAAAAGTTGATATCTGCCGTAGAAGGGCAAAGAATCTTAGGCCAAAATACTCAATTTTGATAAAAATTTCATCCCAGAACATTCCACTTCGTTACAGAATTTATAAACATTAATTGCAGAAAAAAATTAAAACCTTTTAAAACTACTAACACACTAGTTGCAGAAATTAAAACTAACTAGCATGCTAGTAGTAGAATAAAACTAACTAGCATACTAGTTGTAGACATTAAAACTAACTAGCGTATAAGCTACACAAATTAAAACTAATTAGCATACTATTTGCAGAAATTAAAATTTTTTTGTTTGTAAATTAAAATTGTGTATCTATGGAAAATTGTGTTAAGAAAAATATTTATAGATAAAAGCTTGTTAAAAAAGTTTTCTGTGCCACATTTTCTGCATTTCAATACGCTTAACATGGAACCATATTGTATTTCCATCCATACATCATTGAAATTTATTGAAATAATATATCTTTTTCCCCACAACAATGTGTTTTATTCAGTATGAGAAATGTATTAAGGGACTTAGTTTCCCTTTTTATCTAAGGATTCGCTCTCTTTCCAAAGAAAGATTCTTCAAAAGTGCCCGAAGAGGTTTTCCAGTCTTCCTTTTTCTTTCTACCACCGTCTCTTTGAAAAGATGATGCATGAGATGAAATGAGCTAGAAAAGATAGAATCCGCCGAAAGCATGGAAAAAAAAAAAACCATAATTTATTTCAAAGTTTCAGGAATATCTGTATGCGTAACCGTCCACTTTCTATGGAAATTCTTATTCAATAGATGAATAGGCCTTTGATGAAAAACATTACTCATAAACATTTATTAATAGTAAATGCAAGGCTCTTTGTCGAGTTTTTATTCACTATCAATATCTACTGGTATAATGCAAAATCGTGATAAAAATTTATCAAATTTCAATTTTTTTTTTTCTTTAGCTATATTAAATTATCTAATATAAAAACGACAGCTATATAAATCAATAACTTTAGTATATTGATATACTGTATGATATGATGTTATATACAATATAATATAATATGATACGATATGATCTATTTTCTATCAACATACTAGTTGCAGACATTAAAACTAACTAGTTGAAGACATTAAAACTAACACCTATACTAGTTGTAGAAAGAAAGTAACATAGTTGTTGGAGAAATTAAATCTAATTAGCATACTAGTTGTAGAAATAAAATAACATACTTGCTGCAGAAATTAAAACTAACAATATAATTGTAGAAATAAAAGTAACATATTAGTTGAAGAAATTAAAATTTTTTTGTTTGTAAATTAAATATTGGGCTTCTATGAGAAAACGAGTTCAGAAAAATATTTATCGTGTTATAAAAACGTTCAGTTCTTAATTTACTGCATTTCAATGTACTTAACATGTAACCATATTGTATTTTCAACCATACATCACTGAAATTTATTGAAATGATATATCTCTTTTCCCACAACAATGTGTTTTGTTCAGTATGAGAAATGTATTAAGGAACTTAGTTTCCTTTTTTATCTAAAGATTCGGCCTCTTTCCTAAGAAAGATTCTTCAAAAACCGCCCGAAGAGGTTTTTCCAGTCTTCTTTTTTTTTACCACCGTCTCTTTGAAAAGATGATGCATGAGAGAAATGAACTAGAAAAAGATAGAATCCGCCGAAAGCACGAAAAAAATAACCATAATTTATTTCAAAGTTTCAGTAATATCTGTATGTGTCACCCGTCCACTTTCTATGGAAATTCTTATTCAATAGATGAATAGCCCTTTTGCTGAAAAACATTACTCATAAACATTTATTAATACTAAATGGCTTATTATATTAAAAACTAATACTCTTTATCGAATTTTTATTCACTATCAGTACCTACTGGGATAATGTAGAATCGTGTTAAAAACTAATCAAATTTCAATTTATTTCGTTGGCTATATTAAATTAGCTAAAATAAAACGACGGCTTTATAAGCCATTAATTTCAATAATATCATATTCTGTATGATGTGACATTATATACTGTATGATGTGACATTATATACTGTATGATGTGACATTATATACTGTATGATGTGACATTATATACTGTATGATGTGACATTATATACTGTATGATGTGACATTATATACTGTATGATGTGACATTATATACTGTATAATGTGATACGATACGATCTTTTTCTATCAAAATACTAGTTGCAGACATTAAAACTAATTAGCATACTAGCTGCAGACATTAAAATTAACTAGTATTCTAGTTGCAGAAATTAAAATTAACTTGCATACTAGTTGCAGAAATAAAAACTAACTAGCATACTCGTTGCAGAAATTAAAATTTTTGTTTGTCAATTAAGTACTGTGTTTCAATGAGAAAATGGATTAAAAAAAATGTTTATAGATAAAAAAGCGTGTTATAAAAATTTTACGTGTTAAATTTTCTGCATTTCAATACACTTAACATGGTACCATATTGTATTTCCATCCATATCTCCCTGAAGTTTATTGAAATAATATATCTATTTTTCCACAACAAAGTCTTTTGTTCAGTATGAGAAATGTATTAAGGGACTTAGATTCCTTTTTATCCACAGATTCGGCCTCTTTCCAAAGAAAGATTCTTCAAAAACCGCCTGAAGAGTTTTCCAGTTTTCTTTTTTTTCTACCATCGTCTCTTTCAAAAGATGATGCATGAGATGAAATGAACTAGAAGAAGATAGAATCCGCCGAAAGCATGAAAAATAACCATAATTTATTACAAAGTTTCAGGATTATCTGTATGTGTCCCCGCCCACTTTCTATGGAAATTGTTATTCGATAGACGAATGAGCCTTTTGCCGAAAAACCTTACTCATAAACATTTATTAATAATAAATGTAAGCTCTTTGTGAAATTTTTATCAGTATCTATTGGGACAATGCAGAATCGTGATAAAAACTTATCAGATTTCAGTTTATTTCGATAACTATATTAAATTATCTAAGATAAAACGACGGCTATATAAACCATTAACTTCACTGTAATGATATACTGTATCATATGATATTATATACTTTATAATATGATACAATATGATCTATTTTCTATCAACATACTAGTTGCAGACATTAAAACTAACTAGTTGCAGGCATTAAAACTAACGAGCATACTAGTTGCAGACATTAAAAATAACTAGCATACTAGTTGCAGACATTAAATTTTTTTTTTTGTAAATTATGTACTGTGTAATGAGAAAATGAGTTAAGAAAATTTTTTATAGATAAAAGAGTGTTGTAAAAACTTTCCGTATTAAATGTTTTGCAGTTCAGTATACTTAACATGTAACCATATTGTATTTCCATCCATACATCCCTAAAATTTATTGAAATAATAAACCTTTTTTGCACAACAATGTGTTTTGTTCAGCTTGATATATGTATTAAGGGACTTAGTTTCCCTTTTCATCTAAAGATTCGCTCTCTTTCCAAAGAAAGATTCTTCAAAAACCGCCCGAAGAGGTTTTCCAGTCTTCTTTTTTCTTCTACCACCGTCTCTTTGAAAAGATGATGCATGAGATGAAATGAGCTAGAAAAAGATAGAATCCGCCGAAAGTACGAAAAAAAAATAACCATAATTTATTTCAAAGTTTCAGGAATATCTGTATGTGTCGCCCGTCCGCTTTCTATAGAAATTCTTATTCAATAGATGAATAGGCCTTTTGCTGAAAAACATTACTCATAAACATTTATTAATACTAAATGCATGACTCTTTGTTAAATATTTATTCACTACTAGTGTCTACTGGGATAATGCAGAATTGTGATAAAAACTTATTAAATTTGAATTTATGCCGTTGGCTATATTAAGTTATATAATATAAAAAAGACGGCGATATAAACCATGCCAACTTCAGTATTATGATATACTGCATGATATTATACTATATAATGTATGATATGATACTATATGATCTATTTTTTCTCTAACTTAATTTAGAAATCTAAGCCTATCTATAAGATACTCTTGCCAAAAACAGTAAAAAGTTTTCCTAATGCAATAACCATTTACACTATGCATTTGTATGGCAATTCACTTACCATGAGGTTGCTGTTACCGTTATTCACTAATTGGGATTTTCTTGGTGATATTTTGATTGAACATATGTGAAGTCAACCTTGAAATTTTTCATTTACAATAAAAACTCTACTATTTTGAATTCCTTTCGTCAAATGACAACATGATTTAAAATTCCCGACTTGTACTCAGCGTGATTTTAAATTTTGTCTTAAAAAAATCTTGTTTTTAAATCTTGAGCATTAGGGCTGAGGTTCAATCCACTGATGGCATAGCTGCAGGCACTGTTTCAAAAATTGGGAGACTCGATGGTGCTTGCAATGTTCAGTATATTGCCTCGTTAGACTGATTACCTGGTGGTTTTTCTTCCATACGATAAGCAAATGCGGTGTAGTCTCCCCTTAAAAGTCCTCCCGAAGGCACTGCCTCCTTTAGCGACAAGGAGCCAAGATATATTTCTACCTATGGGGGCTCCATCACAACAAAAACTGCCCCTTTCCCTCCATACATCAGTAGACTACTCATGGGATATCAATCCAGCACTGTAGGACACTGAGGATTAGACATAGAGCACATAGACACACAGGAGGAGGATAGGAGATTTCAGAGACCCACACTCAAATATGTTTGTTCACTATGGACTTGTTGAATATGTTGAACAAATGTCATTCTGTTGTGTACTAGATCATTAAACTTTTAATATGTAGCAGATTCAGCGTTACCCAGGATTCCCTACATCTGGCTTCTTTTACGTTTGTGTTGTGCATTCACAATTTACAACATCAAGAGTGAAATTTTTGGATAGAAGGGTTTCAACCTGTTCATCTCGACCTCGACAGAAAATCTTTTCTGCCTATAAATTTATCGTGTCATAGATAGTGAAATGTTTTATCCCATTCGATATGCAAATGCGGGGTAGTTTTCACTAAAAGTCCTCATGGAAGGCACTACCCTAATTCGACAACGACTCGGAGCTGTATTAAACTTTAACCTACTGGTGCTTTATCCCAACAGAAGTTGCCCCTTTCCCTCCACCCATGAATACAGTAGATTACTCAATTTTAGTCACAACAATATATTAAAAGTTTTTAATTATTACATTTGTTCATTGTACTTATTTTATTGCAATAATTGCTAAAACTACGATAGTAATATTTGCCTTAAAGTTCGATGTACCTTTTGGATAAAATAGATATTTCCCGAATAGTCACAGACACTATTCAAAAACAACAACAAATTCAACTGGCGATACGTATACCAAGGCTTTAAATGAAATCAAGTGAAGAAAGGCGATTATGGATAAATTTGGAGATCGTGGTGGTCATCAATTCTATTACTTTGCAATTCCTTTTCGCAATTTTTTTTGTGCTTAATCATCCCTTAAATTATCCATCCTCTCCTCCATCCCCTTTCCCCTCCATCTATGAGTAGATTACTCATGGGGTGTCAGTCACTTCCTGCCAGACATTGAGGATTAAGCAAAACAACAGATTTAAAATTGGTAATCCTATTTCAGAGTTATAGATTCAACATCTTTTGAACTTCATTTAACCGTGTCAATGTTAATGGAAAAAAATAACAAAAACATTTAAGATATTTTTATTCTGTTACATAAGATTTTCAAACTTATTTTATTTTCTCTTCATTACAGAATAAAATAAAGAAAAAAATATTATTCACCGCTGGTGATCATTAGGGCTGACATTCAATCCGCTGGCAACAAAGTTGTAGACACTGTTTCAAAAAAAAACGAATAGACTCGATGACGTTTATAATATTCAGCATCTTGCCACATGAGTCTGACTATCTGGAGGGAGCTTTCCGGGTTTTCTTCTATAACAAACAGAAATGCGAGAAGGGATTTCCTAAAAGTCCTCCCAGATGGCACTGCCCTTCTTCTTTAGCGACAAGGAGCCAAGACAGACTTCTACTTACGTGTGCTGCAACACAACAGAAACTTCCTCATTTATCTTCCATCCATGAGTAGACTACTCATGGGCTGTCAGTCCTGCCCTGCCAAAATTAAAGATTAGTAACAACAACAAATTTAAAATTGCAGATTTATAGATTCAATATCTTTTGAACATAAAACAACCGTGCCAATGTTAAGGAAAAATAATAAAAACATTATTTTTTATTTCTATTTCATTTCGTAAGTTATTTTATTTTCTATTCACTACAGAATAAAATTATATCGGAAAGAGAAAAACTATTATTTACCACACTCCATTGTTTTTATGTCTTGAGTGCCTCGTAAACGGTATTTACCCTGCAATCTTTCCGAAAGTCATCATTTCCCGCGAAATGACAACATATCTCGAATTCCATCAATACATCAACATCGCATACGTCATTCGATGTTACTTAACCCCCTGCTGATTTCTATGGCGTTTTCCAAAACAATAAGCATTACCTTTCCTCCAGAATTCCTATTTTCAACTGTTATTATGTAGCATTATTTTCCATTTCGCCGGACAGCATTTCATCTTTTTGAGCTCCGGAATTTCATATATTGTGTTTTCCAGAATAAAAGAAGGAAAAAAACGGAAATCTTTCTTTTTTCCAAATATTGATTCGGAAGAAAAAGAAGCTTTCACCTGAAATATTGAAGGCTTTCTTCTTTCGGCAATTTAATAAACTGGAATTTTAAATGATTGATGTGAATTTGATGGGATCCCATTCGAATGAAATATCACAATGAGAATGTACGATTCTATTCAGTTCCACTTCGATTCTAAATCGTGACTTCATTTCACTTCATCTCCTGCCCTCTGATTTGATAAAAGAGAATATGTCCTGAGTAGGGATTTTTTTCTTGGGGAATAAATATCTTACCACGCATCTGGGGAATTTGCATATAGGACTTAAATGTGCATGACAGGTTAAAGAAATCGAACTGTTGGATAAGACAGATGAAATCCAGGAATTTTCTGAAAAATTTAGTGTCATTTTGTTCTCAGTCTTGCAGTGATCATAGCGTTTGAGCCTAAAAAGTTTACACAACAAATCGCAAATTCTGGATTTTATTTTTCAAAATAGATACTGTGTATAATAATTCTTTTTAAATAAAATTTTATGTCCGAAAAATTATTATATATATGGCTTATTAACACGATAATATATAAACTGATAACATGTAGCTGATAATCCAAATAGCTGAAGCAATAAATCCTATATAATAAGTGTAATCTGTTGTTATTGTTCCTTATCCCACATCGTAGACAGCAACATCTAGATCACGCCCAAGAACACGTGTGGTCTCTTGGAAGGACGGAATAGTGCGGTGGCTAGAGGCCCGTAGGTGGAAGTCTGAATGGCTCGGTGACGCTCACATTTACTGTGGATACAGGGTATCAGCCCAAAACTCTACAGGCATATTAGAGGCGGGAGATATGTTTAAAAAGGAATTTGAACCACTACAAACTTTCATGGCACAGCCGGGACTCGAACACGAACCCTGTGGCACCGAGCAACAGTGTCGCCGGCCATCAGACCTCTACAATAATAACTCTACCTTTTTAATTCCTTTCATCAAAGAACGACAACTAGATTTAAAATTGATAAGGCATTTTTAGAGCTGTAGATTCAACATTCTTTGAACTTATAACATTAACTAACGGTTAACTTATAGTTAACCGTGTCAATATTAAGGAAAATTACTATAAACGATTTTAAGGTTTTTTTCGTTCCATTTCATAAGTTTTCAAAGTTATTTTATTTTCCCTTTACCACTGAATAATATTATATCGGAATGAAAAAAATATTTTTACCACACTCCCACATGTCTTGAATATTTCGTAAACCGTATTTACCTGCAATCATTTCTAAAGTCATCATTTCCTGCGAAATGATAACATATCTCGAATTTCATCCAAAAATCAACATCGCATATGTCATTTCATATTACTCAACCCCTAATGATTTCTATGGCATTTTCGAAAAACAATAAGCATTACCTTTCCTCCAGAATTCCAGTTTTCAAACTGTTATTATATAGCATTGTTTTCCATTTCACAGGACAACATTTCAATTTTGAGCTCCGGAATTTCATATATTGCGTTTTTCCAGAATAAAAGCTGGAAAAAAAAAAACCGGAAATCTTTCTTCTCCCGAAATATTGATTCGGAAGAAAAAAAAGAGGTTTTTCACCTGAAATATTGAAGGCATTCTTCCGGCAATTTAATAAACTGGAATTTTGAAGGATTGATGTGATTTTGATGGGATCCACATTCGTATGAAATACCACAATGAGAACGTATTCATTCGTTCCACCCCAGATTCTAAATACACTTCATTTCACTTCATCTCCTGCCTCTGTTTTCCAGACATAAAAGACTGAGTGGGGAGATATGCAGATATTCATATAGGACATAGATGTGCATGACAGGTTAAAAATCGACCTGTTGGATAAGACAGATGATATCCAGGAATATTCTGGAAAAATTTTATTGTCCTCTTTTTGTTCAGTCCTGAGGTGATCATAGCGTTTTAGCCTAAAAGGTTTATAGGACAAATCTCAGATTTTGAATTGCTTTTTAAAATGGGTGTTATGTATAATAATATTTTTTACATTATATTTTTAGCGGAACAAAAGGTGAGTGTGGCAACGCGCTCTACTGTTGAAAATAGGATGGTGGTTTAATCCGCTGATTGCTTTGTGGTAGACACTGCTTCAGAAAAAAAGGAGAATCGATGGCGCTTGTGATGTTCAGCATGTTGGTGCGTTAGTCGTAATAAATGATGGCAGTTTTCTGAGTTTTCTACCATACGATACTCAAATGGGGATAGTTCCCCTACAAGTCTTTCGGAAGGCACTTCCCTCCGCACCAAGCCAGATTTCTACCTACAGGTGCCACATCACAAAAGAAGTTGCCCACATTCCCTCCAACCATGAATTAACTACTCATGGGATGTCCATCCCGTTCTGTCAGACACTGAGAATTAGATGAAACAACGGATTTAAAATCTGTAAAACATTTTCACAATTATAGATTCAAAATCTTTTGAACTTCGGTTAACCGTTTCAATGTTGAAGGACAAAATAATAAAAACGTTTAAGTTATTTTTACTCCGTTTCATTTTGTAATATTTTCAAACTTATTTTATTTTCCCTTCGCTACAGAATAAAATTATATCGGAAAGAAAAAAAAAATTTCTTACCACACTCCACAGTTTTCATCTCTTGAGTAATTCGTAAACCGTATTTTACCCTGCAATCTTTCAAAAAGTCATCCTTTCCTGCGAAATGACAACATATCTGGAATTCCATCCATAAATCAACATCGCATATGTCATTCGATATTTCTCGACCCCTTATCGATTTCTATGGCATTTTCGAAAAACAATAAGCATTACCTTTCCTCCAGAATTCCCATTTTCAACTGTTATTATGTAGCATTATTTTCCCTTTCGCAGGACAACATTTTACTTTTTGAGCTCCGGAATTTCATATATTGCGTTTTCCAGAAGAAAAGAATGAAAAAAAAAAAAAACAAAACGGGAAATCTTTCTTCTCCCGACATATTGCTTCGGAAAAAAAAGAGGTTTTCACCTGAAATATTGAAGGCTTTCTTCTTCCGGCAAATTAATAGACTGGAAATTTGAATGATAGATGTGATTTTGATGGGATCCACATTCGAATGAAATATCACGATGAGAAAACGTACGATTCTTTTCCGTTCCACCTCGATTCCAAATCGTCACTTCACTTCCTTCATCTTCTGCCTCTGATTTTCCGCACATAAAAGTGAATAAGTGATGAGTGGGGATTTTTTTTCTGGGTGGGGGGAGATGGGGAAAAATCTCTTACCGCTTATCTGAGGAATATGCATATAGGACCTAGATGTGCATGACAGGTTAAAAGAAATCGACCAGTTGGATAAGACAGATGAAATCAAAGAATTTACTGGAAACATTTTATTGTCCTTTTTTGTTCAGTCTTGAGGTGATCATGGCATTTGTGCCTAAAAAGTTTAGAAAACAAATCTCAAGTTCTGGATTTCCTTTTCAAAATAGATGTATAAGAATAAAGTGAACAATGCTTTTTAAATTAGATTTTAAGTTAGAAAATTTATTGTGTTAATATGCTCTGATAATCTATAAATAACCGATAAACCGATGATAGGTAGCTGATAAACCAATCAGATAAAGCAATAAATCTTATTTAATAAGTGTATTCTGTTGTTGTTCTTTCTTATCCCACTTCGTAGACAACAATATCTGAACGCAAGTCCAATAACCCATGTGCTCTCATGGAAGGAGGGAAATGAATGTGGCGGGTTGCAGTCTCTGTTGTGATGAATTACCCGTAGGATGAAATTTGATTTGGCTCTGAGTCCACTACAAATATCCATGACACCACCGAGATTCGAGCAGGAACACTGTGGCACCGAGTGCCAGAGTGGAAATCGCTCGGCTATCAGGTCTATACAATAATAACTCCACCATTTTGAATTCCTTTCATCAAAGAACGACAGCAAGATTTAAAATCGGTACACCTTCTTCAATGTTTCAGATTCAATTTTTTATCTGAACTTCAGTTAATCGGGTAAATTTAAAGGGAAAATAATCAAAACGTTTAAACTTTTTTTCTATTTCAGTTTGTAAGATTTTCAAAGTTATTTTATTTTCTCTTCACTACAGAATAAAATTATATCGGAAAGAATAAAAAACTATTATTGCACAAAGAAATAAAAAACAATTCCACTTCTATTACACACTCCACTGTTTTTATGTCTTGAATATTTCGTAAACCGTATTACCCTTTCAATCTAAACGAAAGTCCCAATTTCCCGCGTAATGAGAACATATCTCGAATTCTATCAATAAATCAACATCGCATATGTCATTCGATATTACTCAACCCCATATTGATTTCTATGTCCTTTTCGAAAAACAATAAGCATTACCTTTCGTTCAGAATTTCCATTTTCAACTGTTATTATGTAGCATTATTTTCCATTTCGCAGGACAACATTTCATCTTCTGAGCTCCGGAATTTCATATATTGCGTTTTCCAGAAGAAAAGAAGGAAAAAAAAAAAACGGAAATCTTTTTCTCCCGAAATATTTTCTGAAGAAAAGAGGTTTTTACCTGAAATATGGAAGGCTTTCTTCTTTCGGCAATTTAATAAACTGGAATTTTGAATGATTGATGTGATTTTGAGGGGATCCACATTCGAAAGAAATACCACAATGAGAACGTAGGTTTCTATTCCATTCCACCCCGATTCTAAATCGTCACTTCACTGCACTTCATCTCCTGTCCTCTGATTTTTCGCACATAAAAAAGAATAAGTGTGTTAAATGAGGATTTTTTGGGGGGTGGGTGGGGTTTGAAAATATTTCTTACCGGTATCAGACGAATATGCATATAGGACCTAGATGTGATTGACTGGTTAAAGAAATCGATCTGTTGGATAAGCAATATTGTATATTATTTGTAATATTGTTTTTCTGGCAATATTGTATTGTCTTTTTACTGTCTATCTTTTTTTTGTTCAGTCTTGCGGTGATCATAACGTTTGAGCTTAAACAGTTTATAGAAAAAAATATCAAATCCTGGATTTTCCTTTTTCAAAAATGGTTCTTATGTATAATAATGTTTTTTAAAATACATTTTTATCCCAACTCGCGGTTCAGTGGTAACTCGTGCCACTGGTCAGCATTAGGGTGAAGATTTAATCCGCTTTCGGCAATGTTGGTAGAGACGGGCTTAAAAAACGAGTTGCCTCGATGGTTTTTGTGATGTTCAGCATCTTGCCTGGTTAATCGCTAAGCAACACGGTGGCAGTTCCCGTACAATACTCAAATGGGGGTAGTTCTTCCTAAATGTCTTCCGGAGCCACTATCACTCTCTTTTAGAGTCACCTGGAACCAAGTCAGACTTCTACCTGAGGGTGCTCCATCACAACAGAATTGCCCATCTTCCCCTCCTTCCATGAGTAGGATACCATAGAATGTACTTCCCTTTCCTGTCAGAGACTGAGGATTAGTCACAACAGCAGATTTAAATCGGTACGCCTTTTTCACAGTTATAGATTCAACGTTCTTAGAAATTCAGTTAAATGTTAAGGAAAAAGGTTTGGGTTTTAATTGGCGTTTTATTATGTTAAAGAAAAAAATAATAAAAACATTTAAGCTATTTTATTATGTTTTATTTTGTAAGATTTTCAATTTTATTTTCAATACAAAAATGTACTATGTCGGAAAGAAAAAAAACTATTATTTACCACACTCCACTGTTTTTATGTCTTGAGTATCTCGTAAATCGTATTTAACCTGCAATCTTTCTGAAAGTCATCATTTTCCTGCGAAATAACAACATATCTAGAATTCCACCCATAAATCAACATTGCATATGTCATTCGATATTACCAACCCCTATTGATATATGTGGCATTTTCGAGAAAACAATAAGCATTACCTTTCCTCCAATTCCATTTTCATCTGTCATTATAGCATTATTTTACATTTCACAATACAACATTTCATCTTTTGAGCTCCGGAATTTCATATATGGCGTTTTCCAGAATAAAAGAAGGAAAACGGAAAATCTTTCTCCCGAAATATTGATTCGAAGAAAAGAGGTCTTTATCTGAAACATTAAGGCTTTCTTCTTTCGTGGCAGTTTAATAGACCGGAATTTTGAATGATTGATGTGATTTTGATGGATCTACATTCGAATGAAATATCACAATGATAATGCACGATTCTATTCCCTTTACCTCTATTCTAAATCGTCACTTCGCTTTATCTCTTATCCTCTGATTTTCCGCACATAAAGAGAATAAGCTGAGTGGGGATTTTTTTTTTTTCGGGGAGGTGGAGGAGAAAATATCTACCGCGTATCTGAGGAATATACATATAGGGACCCAGATGTGCATGACAGGTTAAAGAAATTGACCTTTTTGGATCAGACAGATGAAATTGAAGAATTTTCTGAAAATCTCCCTGACAATGTCCTTTGTTCAATCTTGCGGTGAACATAGCGTTTAGCATAAAAAGTTTATAGAACAAATCAAAGATCTAGGTTTTTTTTTTTTCAAAATAGACGTAAAGTAAAATAATGTTTCTTAAAATTGAAATTTTGTGTTAGAATGGTTTTATTGTGTTTATAAGATGTACATGTCCAACACGGTTTAGAGTCTACTTGCGCCACTGGTGAGCATTAGGGTGGAGATTCAATCCGCTGGCGGCAATGTTGTAGACACTGTTTCAAAAACAAATTGACTCAAAGTATTTGTGATGTTCAGCATGTTGCCTCGTTACTCCTACTACATCGTGGTGGTCGTTTTCGGGCTATCTACCATACGATACTCAAATGGGTGTAGTCTAAATGTCTTCTGGAAAGCACTTTTACCTCTATCTTCAGCGACTCAACGACAAGACAGACATTTACCTATAAGTGCTCCATCACAACAGAAGTTCCAACTTTCCTTTCCATCCATGGGTAGACTCTCATAAAGGCCGAATCTCTCTGTCAGACACAGAGGATTAGTCACCACAACAGATTTTAAATCGACTAAACCTTCTTAAAAATTTTGATTCAACATTCTTCCTTAAACTTCAATTAACCAAAAGTTAAGAAAAAATAATAAAACGATTACCCTTTTTATTTTTTCTATTTCATTTTGTAAGATTTTAAAGATTTTTTAAGCTTTTTATTGTTTTCCTTTCGTAAAGATATTCAAAGTTATTTTTATTTTCTCTTCACTACAACATAAAATAATATCGGAAAGAAAAACTATTCTTTACCACACTCCACTGTTTTTATGTCTTGAGTATTTCGTAAGCCGTATTTACCCTGCAATCTTCTAGAAAGCATCATTTCCGCGATATGACAACATATCTCGAATTCCATCAATAAATCAACATCACATATGCCATTCGATATTATTCAACACCCTGTTTATTTTTATGGCATTTTCAGAATAAACAATAAGCATTACCTTTCCTCCAAGATTTCCCATTTTTCAAACTGTTATTATGTAGCATTATTTTTTCCATTTCGCAGGACAACATTTCATCTTCTGAGCTCCGGAATTTTCATATATTGCGTTTTCCAGAAGAAAGAAGGAAGAAAAGAAACGGAAATCTTTCTTTT